>APFE031035421.1:181764-195667 GCA_000404065.3 Pinus taeda | reverse complement strand
CAACATGATCCTTCCAAGACTTGCTCTAGATTAGTATATCATCAAAGAAAACTAACACAAAATTTCTAAGGAATGGTTTGAAAATCGAATTCATCAAACCTTGAAATGTTGAGGGTGCATTGGTAAGGCCAAAAGGCATGACCAAAAATTCATAATGACCCTCATGAGTTCTAAATGTTGTTTTCAGAATGTCTTCAGTCTTCATTCTGATTTGATGATATCCTGAACGAAGATCCAACTTGGTGAAGTAAATTGATCCATGCAGTTCATCCAATAATTCATCAATGAGAGGAATGGGAAACTTATCTCTAATAGTGAGCTTGTTGAGCTCCCTATAATCCGGACACATGCACCATGATCCATATTTCTTGTGCACCAATACTACTGGAGAAGAGAAAGAACTTTGGCTCGGTTGAATTATAGCAGCCTCTAGCATTTCTGCAACCATACATTCAATTTCACTCTTTTGGGCATAGGGATATCTGTACGGCCGGATGTTTGGAGGAACACTTCCTGGAATCAGATGAATAGCATGATCATGATCACGAATAGGTGGGATACCTTTGGGAGTCTCAAATACCTTGGAATGATTGTCCAAGAATATTTGGAGATCTAGAGAAATAGATGATTCCAATGTGGAAAGATCTAGCGAACATAATTGTGTAACTACACATTTTTGTTCCTTTTTTAGAAGCTTTGTCATACCATTAGAGCTGATTATCTCTCCCGGTTTCCCTGCAATACCTCTTAATATAACTTCCTTTCCTTCCATAGAAAATTTCATGAAAAGTTCTTGAAAATTAAAAGCTATTGTACCCAAGGATTGTAGCCATTGGACTCCTAATACAACATCAATACCTCCCATTGGAATGGAAAGCATTGGGTTAGTCAATACATATTCTCCCATGGATAGCTTGATATTATGGTACTTTCCAGAGCAATTTATTGTTCCTCCATTTGCAACCATCACTTGACACTCTGGTGCTGGATATAGAAGCAATTCAATTCTTTTGCTACCTTACAATGAATAAAATTGTGGGTACTTCCTGAATCAATCAACATTATTACCTTTTTCTTCTTGATTTGTCATTCTATCTTGATGGTTTGAGGAGCGGTAATTCCCACCAATGCATTACAAGATATGGTCGGATTCATTTCTTCTTTATCCAGGCTTTGTTCCTGGAGTATATCCTCTTCTTTTGACCTTTCTTGCTCCTTTTCTTCTTCCTCTTCACAATCTATGTAGAATAATTTCTTCTCAGCACACTTATGACCTTTAGTGTATTTGCTATCACAACTGTAACAAAGCCCTTTTGCTATTTTTCTTCCAATTGTTGTGGTGTCAACCTTATAGGTTGTGGAAGACTAGGGACAACACTTCCATCTTTATAGTTGTGAGTGGTATGGTTCTTGGTTGCCATAATTTTGCTTTCCATTTTTCTTGCTAACCTGAATGCCTTCTCTAATGAATCAGGTTCCCAAAGGCGAACATCATGTTGGCTATTATCCTTTAAAGACCCTATGAACACATCAATCCTATGCTCCTATAGAATATCTTTTACCCTTATGTTCAATTTTTGGAACTCCTCAATGTGCTCCATTATTGAACCCTTTTATTTGAGACTTATCAATTGGCTAAAAAAAGTGTTGCTTTTTGTATCCTCATAATGTGCTATCAATTCTTCCGTAAAAATTGCCCAAATGATAATTTGTTTACGAGAGCAAAGCCATTGATACCATACAAACTGATTTGGTTCCAAATATAAATTTGAAATATGTACATTTTGTGTGTTTTGCACATTATTTAGATCGAAAAATTGTTCCATCTATAATATCCATGTTGCGGGATCCTTTCCATCAAACTTCCTCATATCGATTTTTGGAATACGGTGGGTCTTCGATCCAACATTATAGTCTATGAAATCATGATTAACATTTCTTTTTTTCTCATCATGAGTTTCCTTTACTACCCTTTCACTATTAGTAAGCATTTCTTGTAGAAACTTTGTCAAATTTGTCTTCAAATCTTCCATGCCTGTCTTCAAATATATCTTCAAATCGCCCATCTTAGCTTCCATTTCATTCATCTTAGCTCCTACTCCTTTCTTTAAACCATCCATCTTAGCTTCTACATCTTTCTTTAAACCATCCATCTTAGATTCTATTACTTTTTGTGCAAGTGACACTTGTTTCACTTGTTTCACTTGTTTCACTTTGTCTCTTAATTTTGATATATCATGTTGTATTTCTTCCTCTTCTTCATGAGTCATGCTAGAGATTTTAGGTTTCTTACTAGTTTTTTGCATTTCCTTTCCTCGGGGCATCAATTACCGATAATAATGCTTTACTATGCCCTTTGAATTCCTTCAAACTAATTTTTCAAACCAAGCTTATGCAAAAATCTTAAAAGAACTACACACCTTTTTTCACTTTGTAGGAGCTTGATATTGAATCTGATGTATCTCTGTAATTTTGGATCATCCAGTTCTAAAATTGCAATCTGAAGTAGCCCCTTGCATCCTCTTTCAATGCCACCAGTCTGATCCAAATTGTATTCTCCAGGGAAGAGTTATGCTAAATCTCCCACAGAGACCTAATTATAGATTAGTTGAGTAGAGCGAACTTGTACAACGTGCCACGAGTCACTGTTTCAACATTTGGCTCTAACAACTATATACAAGAAACTATACTTTGTCCTCTTTCTGTACCTTCTTACGAAATTTCAATCTGATGCTCAAAGAAAAAGTTATGACGATTTTCCCCAGGTCACCTATTTGGAATGTAATTCAGGAGTCTGCAAAAATACCAACTTCCTTAGATCATATCTCCGCAAATATAGTTATAAAATCTCTGAAATTTGGATCCGAGGTTTAGTGTGATTTCGTCTCAAATGGGTTTTTTTTTAGCTTCTGAAACATCGCAGAAAAAAATTTATAGCAAAAATGCCACAATGACCTATTTGGAGCAGTGAAACCCTAGAATCCAAAGCTCTGATACCAAATGTTATGAAACCAACTCTCAAAAAGATAGAAAAGATAGATCAATGCCTTAGAATTCAACCTCTTTGAGGGGGCAACCTCCTTTACATTACATAAATGAACAATTCTTGGATGATACAAATGAAAAAACCTCCTTTCAATATATAGGAGTCTAAGGAGTCACAATATAACCAGCCGACCTAATAATAATAATATAAAGCCACAAAAATAACAATAGAGGGATTCTATGGGGCACAGTAATAACAATATGGGGATAATAGGGGCACAACAATATTAGTAAGGGATGAAAATACAATAGTAATGGAAGGTCAGTGTTGGGGATAATAGGGACCCAACACTGACCTTCTTTCTCTTCTTTCTTCAAGTTTGATCTTGCAGCAGAAAAAACTCTAGCCCAACAGCATAAACCCTAGCCTTCCTTCACACATGTGAGAGGGAATTATCCCAAAAACACTTCTTCTTCGTCTTTCACCTTCTTCGCTAGCCTTCTTATCCTTCTTCTTTGAGTAGATGATGAGAAATGAGTGAATGGACAAATGAGGCTGAGTTCCCTCCTTTATATAGGCTTCTAAGGTTGAAGTGGCTCCTCGAAATAGGCCAACCTCCTAGCTGCCAGGCAAACTTGGTATTAAAGGGTATTTTGACACTTTTAATGACAAAAATAATTTTCTTTACAAGTTACAATGTGCCCGATGGGGTCTTCAACTTATGACAACGACTCTTTTGACTTCTTGACTTAGTACAAACCCTAGAAGCACTCAATGGGTGCTTAACTTCTAAACCAAAAGAACTTGAGCATAAAACCCATGCTCCAATAATAATAATAATAATAATAATGTTTATTTCATTTTACAAAACACAAGAATCAAAAGTACATTTCTTGTTTATGAATACCAAACCTACACACTTTTCAACAGGTTATAAAGTACACCTCATGAAATCATATGGATTGCATTGTAAGCTTCAAGAACCTATCTATTACAAATGCGTATGAGGGATGTTAGTATGAGATACACCCTCTATGTATTAACAATCACCATATCACTTACAACATCAATAGTTATTGGGCAGGGAGTCATCTCCATAATTTATACATCCAATCCTTCAAGGAATGGTGTTACAAAATTGGTACCCCAAGTGTAAAAGAAAACCTACTCTAATTAGAACTATACCATGACCATGATATAGCCTCGTCAAGGCTGAAATTAGACCAATAATAATAATAATAATAATTTAAAAGGGGGTGTTATAGGTATGGCACAAGATATCCAGTAATTGTTTATGTTGTATCTTCTGATATCTCTGTGATGGTGCTATGATAATATTCACAAATCATTTTTAAATAGTTGTGTACTCTGCAATTATGATGTACCCTTTCATATGTGGCATGGTATGTGATTTAACATGTTGACCTCTTTAATATAGGGTTTTCCTATTGTGTTGCCGGTGACTTGTGAATATCCCACAACTTCTCGAAGTTCAATTGTTATTTTTTAGTATTAATATATGTTATTGTATCCTACCTCTTTTTATGGTTAGCATTGTAACCAAAATATGTATTGTGCTATGAAATTAATGCTAACATGTAGTATTGATTTTTTTTCAAGAATTCTATAGGTAATGACCCCGTAGATGATGATCTAGACTATGTTGAACATACATCAAATATAGGAGACGATGATGACGACGATGGTGTAGCTTTGATGATGATGATGATGATGATGGTGATACCATTGGTGATGATGATGTGGATGACACTGATCAGGATGGTCAGGATGATGATCACGTTAATGATCATGAGGATGATCTTGACTATTTTCCTGGTGGTTCTAGCTAGTGATATCTAGATGATTTTGGAAATTCCTATTTTCATATGGATGCTGTGAATTTACATTAGAATAATGATATCTATGAAACATTTTGATTTGGTTATCATACATTTAAATTTAATTGATTTGATTAAAGATGATATATATATAAACATTATTTTGATGAAGAATTATTATATATGATGATATTACTATCTTTGGATGGATGTTGTGAATTTACCTTAGAATAATCATGAAAGTTTTTGATATGGTAATCACACATTTTAATTTTAGTTGATTTTATTGAAGATGATGATGATATTATTAGTATTATCTTGTTACTTTATATATGTGTTGAAAATTGTCAATGTTCTCTAATGGATAATCATTATGTACGATGATATTACTCTTTTTGGGTGAATGTTGTGAATTTACCTTGGAATAATGATATTTGTGATAGATATTGATTTGGTAGTCATATATGTATATCCAAAATTATTAATGATTTTTTGATGGAGAATTATTATATGTGATGATATTGCTATTTTTTGGATGGATGTTGTTAATTTCACTTAAATTTCTTTATAAACACTACACTATCAATTTGAATTGTCATATTTTCGTTAATGATATTTAGAAACTGTAATATATTTCACTATGTAATTTAAATTAGTAAAATGACCATAAGTAGAGTCATAAATGGAAAGAACAATACACTCTAAACAAGAAGCCAAATGTGGATGTAAATGTGGTGTAACCATGGATGCTAAATTGGGAGTAGAATTGGATGTTAAACCAGACATCAAAACAAGATGCAAACACGGATACAAAAAGGGTTTTAAACTAGAAGTAAAAAAGGGTGTAACACTAGACACAAAGAAGGGAACCGAACATGATATACAAAAGGATACCAAACTGGGCCCAAATAAGGACGCAAAAATGGACACCAAATTAGATGCAAAAAAGGACAAACAACTAGAAGTAAAATTGGATGCAAAAAAGGATGCCAAGTTGGGTGCTAAAAATAAGCAAAAAATGTTGCAAATTTAGATTCCAAATGAGGATGCAAAGAATGGTGTAAAATTGGGCACAAAAAAGGATGTAAAAAAAGACACAAAAAAGGATGCAAAATGGCGATAAGAAAACGATGAAACCAAGGATGCCATATTGGATGCCAAAAATAATGCATGACTAGATGCAAATTTAGACTCAAACCTAGGCACAAAATGAGATGCTAATGTGGACACAAAATGAGGCAGAAAAAAGGATGGAAATTTGGATGTCGAAAAGGATGCAAAATTATAAACCAGAAAGGATAAAAAAATGGATGTAAAAAATGATGAAAAATTGGACACATAAGTAAACACAGAAAATGGTGCAAAAATGGCTCAAAATTGGACACAAATTGAGATGCAAAATGAGGTGCAAAACGTGATGCAAAATGAGGTGCAAAATGCGGTGCAAAACTTGGTGCAAAAACAAATACAAAAGTACTTGTAAAAAAAATGCTAAAAATTGAACATAACATTAGACACAAAATGGGATGCAAAGGTGGATGCCACACATGGCTCAATATAGGATGCAAATCTAGATGAAAATTTGGATGCTCAAAAGGATGCAACAAATGATGCAAAATATGGTGTAGAAAATGGAGAAAAATCAATTGCAAAAGTGGGTGCAAAACAAGATGAAAAAATGGATTAAAAAATGGATGCAATATTTGGTGCTCAATCATATTCAATATATGGTGCAAAACTGGATGCAAAAAATGGTGCAAAAAGATGTACAAAATTAGAAGAAAAAATTGATGTAATACTAGATGCAAAACTTGGCACAAACTGGATGCAAAAAAGGCACTAATTCGAATGCAAAATATGGTGTAAAACCTTATGAAAATGATGGCGCAAAACTCGAAGGGAAACCTGTCATAAAACTAGATGTAAATCCCGGTGCAAAATTGGAAGGAAAAGTTGTCGTAAAATAAAGTGCAAAACTAGATGCAAAAAGTGGTGCAAAATTAGACGCAAAACATGGCACAAAACTAGCTGCAAAATCTGATTAAAAAAAAGATGCAAAATTTGGCACAAAAAATTATGCTTTAAAATTTGTACAATAGAGCTAGATTTAGAGCCACACTGCTCATCCCAATTGGAAAAAGATGCACTAAAATTTGGCGCTCTATCTGATGAAAATTGTTTGTTTTGTTGTAGTGGTCCAAGGCCCAACCCTAACCTTAAGTTGGGCTTGACCTCCTGACTGAGTTAAGTTAGCCTCGTAGCAGTCGACCAATCAGCGTGTGGGTGAGTCATTGTGTGGAGTAGACGTGGATAACTACGACCCCTACCTCAGGTGGGGCCTGTGGCTTCTGTCAAAAAAGTATTGTGTTGTAAGGAAGTTTCACATGAGGGGGTATGGTCGGAAGAGGCTTGTATATGTGTTAGCCTTTGTATTGGTTTCTAATCTCTTTTTTGGTATTAATTTTGGAACTCGAACGTACAATGTAGCTTATATACTAAACGGATCATAATTTGTTCGATAAAATAATTGCTTGGAGTTGGCAAATGGTCATAGTGGAACACTACAGATTTATTTGGAAATATTTGGCATATTTTAAACAAATTTTTATTAACAAAAAAATTCCATATATGACAGAGTCCACAATCTCAAAATGTTGAAATTTTGATAATTCTCATAATGAAATGAAAGAAGACAACCCACACATCGAAACCCATGAAAGGGATGATTCCTCTTTCCATCTCCACAGTGAAAGATGCCATCGCTTTAGATACATCAAGTTTACCACTTCAATGGGAACCTTTGTAATTTATACATGGATGGTTGTACCTCAACGTTTCATAAGGCAACAAACTTTTCCTAGAACTAGGGTTGGAGAACATCTGAATCAAATGGATGGTATTCCTACTATGATCGACAAATGAAATTCGACCATAGTCAGGTCCGACATATAGTCAAGAGCGAGAGAAGTGCTATTTTGGTTTAGTTGAAAAAAGGCTCGACCTCAACTTATATTGGTAGCTGCAAATTAAGACACAAAGTTTATTTCATGTCATTTCCCTACCAATTGTAAGCAATAGAATCAAACACAAGCTCAAATATCATCTGAAATGTGGCTAAATGTTCCTCTTCATTCAACACTCCTAACGGAAAATTCAACCTCCTCTGGTATATAGATGTTGAAATACACTTGTGCTTGTCCTCAAGGTGGTGTGCTTGTCCTCCAGGTGGTGTTTTCCCATTCAAAGGAAGTTTAAAGCTAAGTAGGTTTATGACATATATCTAGAGAGAATGCTTTTTTGATGTTCTTTTTTGGCAATTGGTTCAACCTCCTAAAGGCAGAATGTTTCTTCAACAAAGAAATCTTGGAATTCATCTTCTTAAATCGCAGCCCGCCTTTTCTTAGACCATGTTCCCACATCATCTGATCACGTATGTATGCTTGTTTTTTATTTTCTCAGGGTTTATTCCATTATGTGATTCTTTTTCAACGGGTGATAGAGGGTTTTTAGGGATTCTCTCAGGTAGGTTGTTAAAATATTTGACTTTTGAACACCTTGTTAAAGGATTTGGGCCACTAAGAATAGGCTGACTTTTTATTTGAAATCCTGACGCGAACTCGGAAATGAAACATGCATAAATGGAAATTATGCACAATTACAGAGTTTTGAGATTTTGAATTTTAACTTATTTGAAAGGTTTTTGCTCTAACTTCTATTTAATGTGGTAGAGAGGTAAGCAAAACCACGCATATGTTAAACGGTTTGGGCAACTACAAAATTTTGAGGTTGGCAATATGGGGTAGATGTTATTGTGGCCTGTGTTGTTTTGTTGAGGTGAACGATATGACAAAAATTGCTAAGGTGGGTTGGGTAGTTTATTCCCCAACCTCGGTGAAGTCAATGTTGGGTGAGTTCAATACAATTTTTTTTGGGTCAAATCACCAACCCCAACTGGCCAGAAGTCGGGCCTATGGGCTCTATTAACTGTGTTAAATAAGGAGATCAACTCCGACCTGCCGACTTGTTACCCAAATAAAGACCTCTACATCGTACATATATTTAATCATAGTACCTTATCATCATTAAGAATTTGATAAGATGGGAGACTTGATCACTATTTTTTTGACCTCAGTGATCCCCATGCAAGTGATTCAGTTTATCTGCTCATTGTACATCGTATTCAATACACATTGACCATCGTACATTACATAACTATAAACACATAGACTTGCGGCTGAAAGCATCATTACAAAATAAGACTCAAGGGCTTTCAACCAATCAGAACATAAATAAATACAATTTAAAAATTTAAAAAAATAAATCATTTTTATTTTCTAATTTTTACTTTAGAAATTGTCTATTTAAATTTTAGTCAACTGGGAATTAATGCCAAGGTCAACGCAAATCTATTGCGATATATCTTGCGAGAGACATGGATAATAATATGAGACAAAATATTAAATAATATTAAAAATATTAAAACATAATAATAAGTAAATGACATAATTAAAAGCAATGGTCTATTTGGTCTATTTGGTATATGTGTTGGAATTTTTTTGAGTATATGTTCCACTCAAATTTGTTCATCACTCTCCACAAGCAAGCGTCCCAAGGGTATTTTACGGCGTTGAATCCATAGATGCAGTCAAAATGCATTTTAAGCAACAAGATATTATGATTTGACCAAAAATTGCTTAGTCAAATTCTGGCCAAAAACTTCAAAACTTAGAATAGTTAGATAATGCCTAGTTAAAATGCTTGGAAAAAAAATGTTTTTCCAATTGAATCTAAATACCTTAAGAGATTTGATCCCTTTATACACTTGATAGATTCTGAGTTAAAATGGATGTATACTGGTTCTTGTTGGAAATAATACTGAGAGGGGGGGTGAATCAGTATTTACAATTCAACAATTTTCAATTCCCAATCAGATTTATATATGCTACTTTAGTGAAGTGAACTTGCGTGTGTACACTACTATGATTAACGAAATTAGCGTACCAGAGAACTTATGATTTAGTCAATTTATCATGTGTTGATCTTTAATTAGTGCATCATTATAAAGTAACTATGTGCAGTAATAACATAATAAACCATCACACATAAGCAACACACATGAACACCAAGATTTAAGGTGGAAACCCAATGTGGGAGAAAAACCACTTGCTGTTGTCATCTCTGTCTTCTTTTAATATAAAGAAAATCTATTTACAATCTTATACTGGTGTAGACTCATACCAGTACGCAGGCACCCACCTGCAGAAGGTTACAACCTTCTCTCGTTCTCCAGCTTCTACTAGAAGGGAGCTACAACCCCCTAGCTCTTGTCCTAGCCGATATGTTTACTAGTACGTAGGCACTGGCCTATAGAAGGATACAAAATTCTCTCTTCCTCTAGGGACCATGTCTCATTAATTTTCAGACTAGATGCTCTTGGTACATAACAATACAATATGCAGGCCTCGCTTCATCAAATTTTCACACTGGACCCATTAGAAACTTAGAAACTCAAATTGCATCAACTAACAATCAGTTAATTTAAACAATCATATCACTGTCACCAGAACACTATGCTAAACCCAGAAACTTGTATCATCATTCAGAACCAGTTGCAACCTCAAGAATCATATATCATAATGTATACGCTACTTTAATGAACCCATCCTATGTGTATATGCTACTTCCTGCAACAAAACCTGCATATACCTCCAAAACTACTGAATCATAAAAACTTCTGAATCAAATTTGTACCAACTAGTAATATTATGAACATCTACTGTCAATTGCAGAGATCTAGACAGTTAGAAGCAGAGATAACCCTTCTCACTTAATCAATCAATCAATCAAACACAAGCTTTTTATGCATTCAGTTTTACTTTCAGATCTAATAAGACTTCATTGACAAACAACAGTAAAACAACAACACTGATTAGATAGATCAGTCATTTCTGAACAAGATGTTTTTCTTTTGCATACGCTACTTGTAAGAGTCAAACCTACATGTATACGCATCTTTACCAAGGTGAACCAGCGTATAGATCTCCAAATATTAACTTACAACTTCGCTGATATTCCAGACTTCAGACATATCCAGATCATGATATTTAAAGAGTAAACCATGCATAAGCAATCAGATCTAGCCCAATCAATATCAAATCATACAATGATAAGTAATTTCAGGTCTCATGATCCTGATCCAACATTGTATCCAAGGTGCATGAAATATTTTAGATTATATCATAATCATAACCCTTGCAACATGAAATATACTTTAGATAGAAGTATTCCTAATAAACCCTTTCACTTGCACACTTGGCCCTTTGATCTTCTCCTCCTTATATAGGTTTAGGCTTTCCTCAATACCTCAGACCAACACAAGACTTAGAGCCTGTGGTATTCTTGGACGAGATCAAATAGTCAATACACCGCTCAAACTTGTGGGATAATATCATGGTATTGACCCTTGGTATTCTTTACCCTTGAATTTCATTGATTTTCCAACCCATACGCACTTTTCCTCTTGTGAAAGTGCGTGCATATGTATACGCACTTTTTGTTCTGTGAAACTGTGTGTATACGCCTCTTTGACAAGGTGAACCTGTGTATACAACTTAAACTATCTAAAAGCAATATTTTCCTTCAACTTTTTGATTCTGATTAGTAGGCATTTGTTCCAACTTCCTGTTCTTCTGTACCAATTCTCGGATACCTCTGAATTGATCTGTTACACTGTGAGTTTCCTTTTTATCAAATCTGAGCGGACCTATGAGTGAGTTGCCATCAAGCACAATACCTGTATCATAATGCCAACAATTATTTTTAATACTATTCATGTGCATGTGTTTCATGGCATTATATATATATATATATAATTGAATGCTAAAAAAAATTTCTTATTTTTATTCTATAAAACTAAATATATATATATATATATTTTATTTTCTTATCGATGTATATATTATTGATATATAACATCAATTAATATATAACATCAATAAGATTATATATATATATATCGCTTTCGCAATGTAATATTAATTTTTTTTATTTCATTTTTTAACGTGGTGTGTGTCAATTGGGGTTATTTTGAGTGGTTGGGAGGGATGAATGAGATCTTCCCCATCGAGGTTTAATTCCTACAAATCACATGATGAAATATGATGTAATAAACATAATATGTATATTCCTTATTAATAGATAATATACATCTTCTTAAACTTTATCAGCAAAATCAATACAAAGCCATCCCTTGTTCCATAAACAATGGGATATCATATACAAATTTGGTAACTAACTTGAACATGACCTTAAAAATAAATTATTATTATTATCATTATTATATAGAGATTATGACATTTATTAGTTTTTTATATATATCTATTAACTATATTTAGGAATGTGAATTATCGTTATTTTAATTTGTATGATAAAAATATGAGTCACATTATTTTAATTTTTACTGAAAGATGGATTTATAATTTATAATATTTATTTTTATTTTTTTTCTCGGCAAAGTCTAAACTAATTTATATTAAAAAAGATGAAAAAATATATACAAGAGGTGTGAGCCTCTGAGAGTGCCGCAGATAACTATGCAGCGCTCTTTCAAAAGTATGACAAAGATAACTATTCTGCTAGTGAGAGGGCTATTAGTGACTATGCCTCTCTCTTTCAAAAAAGTTACAAAATTAACTGTTTCAGTAAACATATGCATGACATTACAGTGCAGAGCATATTCCTGGATACTGAGCATAAGCAGGGAGAGATAAGAAAATTTGAAGAAGACCCTGTGTATATTTTTAAACACCTAATGCTGCGCGACCGAACAGGTAAAGCCCAGACAAAGAAACAGAACATAGCAAAAAACTTTAACATACTGAACAGAGCGAGCTACTTGATGTTTGCATCCCCTTGCCCGACGTCCTCATCCAGGGGTTCCCAGGTAATCTCCATTCCGGGCGGGACGTCTTCCAGCTTCATGCCCGGTGGTAGCTTTGGATATAACAGAGTGCTAAAGGGCATTTCTGGCTCCCTGTGCTTGCTTTGAGTCCCCTGTCCTTCTTCTGTCCTCGACGAAGAAATCTTTGCATGTTCAGGAGCCAGGTCCAAACTATCTTTTCCCTGCAAGCCAACGATTTTCTGAATGACTTCAGCCTGCTCCTCTATGTAATCTCCAGCGCTTTCCTCTTCAATTTTGCTCTGTGAGGACGGAGCATAAGAGATTTCCTCAATCCCTCTACTTGGCGAGGAGCTGTTCGGATTCGAAGGCGTCTGTTCTGCTGAAGAATTCGTCATGTTGTTCTCCTCCTCATCTTCTTCCTCGAAGATGACTATGACCAAAGTCGATATGAAGGGCCTGTTTGTGCGTCGATGGAAACGGAACCGAGCTGATTGGACTATGTTGCATATGAATTGCTCCGAATCTCCGGATCTGTTGGAGGGTGGCGAGGCCTGAGCTAAGGGCGAAATTCGGCGAGGGTTGTAGTGGCCTCTCCCGCCATCACCACCGCGCTGTCCACTATGCCTCCCCCAACGTGGAGTTGCTCTGAAACGTGGCGCCATTAGAATTTTCTTGATAGCTGCTTGAGTGCGTAAGGATAGTGATGGATGTGAAGCTGTTTGAGGACTGTTTGAGGCTTTTTGAGGACTGTTCCGAGCAAACCCAATAAGGAAAGTTCCACTAATGCGTCCCTCAATCGGGTTTCTGTTGATGCTACTGAGCTTCGCCTCCCCTGAGTGTATATCTCTTCCGATTTCCTCTGCTACCTTCAGGAGAATGCTCACAACCAGAACCTTAACTGGGAAATGCTCGACTGTATGGTGAAGCTTGTGCATCTCGGGGTCTCCACTCTCCTTCGCAATCTGCAACTGGCTTGGCGCAGGAGAGAATGTTCCTGCAACTCTCGGCTTCATTCTATTTCCCCCGTTTCTCTTACCTTGGGGCAGATGCAGAGTTAAATGGCATTGAATGTCGTTCATTGCTGACGGCGTGTGCACCTGAAAACCCAGCCTTGTAATCTGCCTGCTGTCCTCTCCGCGAGGCGGGCCATTAACAAGTATTAATTACTGTTCGGACACC
>APFE031035421.1:23714-171192 GCA_000404065.3 Pinus taeda | reverse complement strand
ATGTATTATCAATCAAGTGGAAATCCTCTTCACAATACAAAAAGAATTAGCTCTCAAGCTATTCAGTTCTCAATGAACTATGAAGATATGAAGTCTCATGAACCAACCAAGCCCTGTATATAAAGGCTTTACCTATGGTCCAATCCCTATTTCCTTGCAAAGTTTTCTTAGGAAATAATAGCAAAAGCATATGCAATTAATTGCAAACATACCAAGTCAACCTATGGTCCAACTACGCAATCTTTGAGGACACTAGCTCCTCAATCATGCAAAAACTACTTACTAGAAATAGTCAAGCATCTGACAGTACGTTATCCCACATCTGATCTCAAATGGGTCTCTGAAAGAACTGACATGCAACAGTTATCCATGAGTGAATCCTCAGTTATCTAAAATAATAGTTGTCACATGCATGCAAGCATTAACAAACTATATTCTACTATTTTAACAACTTGTTAAAATAATCTAACTGGACTTGACTAGTTAGAACTAAGTCAACTGATTCTCTCATTATAGAACTCATACTTATTCCGTCAACCAGTGGAGGAAATTAAGTATAAATTCCTCAATCAGTGGGACAACTCATGTGCATGCTCACAAAGACTTCAAATTCGAATTTCGTTAACTAATTAACTCAACTAAATTAATTAATTCATATTTCCAATTGTTGTTAAGACCAAGATTAATTTTACTTCCTATAGATAGACTACGGACTGTTATAAATAGGAAGGGAACCATAAATGCTATTTTAAGAACTTTCTATTTTTAGCAGTTTCACCTCTCACCCAAGGTGGTGAATGACCTCCCTAGCCAAATTGCTATTTTTAGACATGCTATTTTTAGAAGTCCTATTTTTAGCACATTCTAAATTTAACATTTCTTGTTGCACATTTTTCAACACTCCCTCTCAACAAGAAAGGCTTCCTCTCGAACCCGATCCTGTAACTCTGGAATGTCCTGCATGCAACACATCTACTCGGTCCACTTGCTCCAACAACACTTGGAACAAAAACACTCCCAACTGACCACTCTGTTGGGCTAGGAATGTACTGTAATGCTGAAGCTCTACCTGCTACTAACAAGTGCTCCCTCTCTGACATCTGTGCTACTGCAACATCTTTATGCATCTCGCACCATTGCACACCTCTCTATGCCACCTAGCACTGTGAAAAACACTTGTGCCTCTCGCTTTGCTGCAGCCTGCTAGCTATGCACTGTCCTGGGATTTCCTGCACTATCGCTCTATCTGTCGCTCCATCCACATTTGTCTCTACCCAATCAGTCAGTTCCTGCTGCTCCGCATTGGGGCTCCCATAGCAAGGTCTCATCTAAGAGGTTAGGTACCTCAAGGATTCTGCCCCTCCTCCATGGGATCATCACTCCACATCGCCCCACCTCCTACCTAGAGGTATGGCTACATGTGATCCCTCTACCCACCTGGCTCGAAGTTTCCCCCTACTGGAGGTCTTTGCATGAGTAGATGTCTCTACTTGATCTCCTCTCACCTTCCCTTGTTGTGGCTACTCCACAACCTCCTGAAGTTGCTGCACCAATCGTGGCTCCTCCAATTGTCTGAGACTTCTTCTGGCTCTGCATGTTGAGAGGTAATATACCCTCCCTCTCAACCACCAAGTCTCCATCAGTTGCCTTGCTGCTCAAGGCTTTGCATGCATCTTGACCCTTAAGAGCATACAGGTTCTTGACCCATGAACCAATCTGCTTCACTTGTCTAGTGATGATGTGTCTAAGGAAAACCTTTCCCTTACTGAAGACTACATCATAGACTCTGTCTTCGAGCATCACGATCGACACCAAGTTTCTCTTCAGTCCTGGTACATACTAGACATCGGTCAAGGTAAGGCGAGCTCCATGCTCCCTCTGAAAAATAACCATGCCTACACCTGAGACACTATACTTCTCATCATTACCCATCACTGTGAGTATTTGGAGATCTGTCTCCTCCAAAGTATTGAACAAACTCTTGTCGCCGGTCATGTGGAAAGAAGCTCCACTATCAAGAAACCAACCACTTCCCACCATGGATGAAACCATGCATGCGAAGAGTGTGAAATCCAACCCAAACTATGAAGCAAGTGCCTGACCTTCAGATCCTTCCCCAGATCCCTTCTTGGATTTCCTCTGTTGACAATTTGCAGCATAATGGCCCACCTCATGACAATGAAAGCATCGCACTTTCGATTCGTCAACCTTCTTCCCATCATTGGAAGAACTAGATTTAGAAAGAGAAACCTTCTCCTTCCCCTTCTTCGCCTTACTCGCTAAGGCAAAATTATCCTCATCATGCATGGATGAAGAACTGTCTCTGGTGCTCCATCTGATCTCCTCCTGCATCAAATCCGACCATAGTCGTTACCAATCTGGTAGTTTCTCCCTTCCATTCACCGAGTCCTGGTAGCTATGCCAGCTCTTAGGAAGGTCAATGAGTGCTAGACTCACCATATCCTCATTCAATGTCACGACCCCTACACTTGCAAGCTCATCCCTGCATGTGATGAGCTTGGTTAGATACATAGAGATCATCTCATCCCTTTCACACTTGATCTTCAAAGTTTTTCCTTCAGTGCCAGCTTCCTTTGATCACTGCTATTCTGATATAAATCTTTCAATGTTTTCCACATTGCATGCAGAGTCTCCTTCCCATGGAGGCTCGAGACAATGTGATCTCACACTCCCTCCAAGAGAATTCTCCTAGCTCTAGCAACACACTTCCTCCATTCCACCTGGTCAATCTTGTCAGTAGGCTTAGGGATTTCTTGATTAATGAAATCCTTAAGACCATTATCTTCCAAAACTGCCTCCTTGCGATCCTTCCAAGCTATATAGTTTGAGCTGCCATCAAGGGCATACTCAAGCCTCAAACCATAGAATGCCATCGATGAAATAAATGTGATAAGAACTTGAGATCTATATCCCGAATAATAAACTTCAAATTTATCCTACTAGTATATTGTTCTTGCTTGATCACCTGTGCTCCGATACCATGTAGAAATTTCACCTGTAGAACAAACCGATATATGCAATGTCCTAAAGCATAATACTTGTTCTACTTCTACAAAACGTTAACCCGAAGCATAATCGAATTCATGAGCAACATCAAGTAGAAACATGCATAACTGATCAAGAGAAATAATCACACATAACACAAGATATATCTAGGGGAAAGCACCAGCATAAAACCCCAACCATGTATTATCAATCAAGTGGAAATCCTCTTCACAACACAAAAAGAATTAGCTCTCAAGTTATTCAGTTCTCAATGAACTATGAAGATATGAAGGTATGTCTCATGAACCAACTAAGCCTTGTATATAAAGGCTTTACCTATGGTCCAATCCCTATTTCCTTGCACATTTTGCTTAGGAAATAATAGCAAAATCATATGCGATTAATTCCAAACATACCAAGTCAACCTATGGTCCAACTATGCAATCTTTGAGGACACTAGTTCCTCAGTCATGCAAAAACTACTTACTAGAAATAGTCAAGCATTTGATAGTACACTATCCCACATCTAATCTCAACTGGGTCTCTAACAGAACTAACATGCAACAGTTATCCATAAGTGAATCCTCAGTTATCTAAAATAATACTTGTCACATGCATGCAAGCATTAACAAACTATATTTTATTATTTTAACAATTTGTTAAAATAATTTATCTGGACTTGAATAGTTAGAACTAAGTCAACTGATTCTCTCATTATAGAACGCATACTTATTCCCTCAATCAGTGGAGGAAATTAAGGATACATTCCTCAATCAGTGGGACAACTCATGTGCATGCTCACAAAGACTTCAAATTCGACTTTTCTAAACTAATTAACTCAAGTGAATTAATTAGTTAATATTTCCAACTGTTGTTAAGACCAAGATTAATTTTACTTCCTACAGATAGACTAGGGACTGCTATAAATAGGAAGGGACCTAGAAATGCTATTTTTAGAACTTTCTATTTTTAGTAGTTTCACCTCTTACCCAAGGTGGCCAATGACCTCCCTGGCCAACCTGTTATTTTTAGACATACTATTTTTAGAAGTCCTATTTTTAGCACATTCTAAATTTAACATTTCTTGTTGCACATTTTTCAACATCACAAGATCCCTTGTGTATTCATGGTTTTGAACAAGTCCCACAAGAAGAACTTTGTGTTATGACAATTGAGGAGAGTCAAAGACTTAAAGATCACTCTCAAACTTGGTTTCAACTAGTCATTAGGCCATAAAACTACTCCATTTTTCAATATTCCTTAGCATCAAATCTTTATGATCAACTAACTTTTCAAGTCCAAGCATTCATTAAGATATATTTTTCAAACTTGGATGTGAGTTTACTTATGATCTTGTTACACAAATGGGTGCATTGGAAATTCTCTTATACTTAAGAAAATGACTCATTTTTCTAAAATAGAGTATGATAGAATAGAAAAATAATAAATAGGTAGAATGAGTTTACAATAATACTTGCATAATACTTTTGGTTCAACTCTCATGAAAAATTCTTCAAATCATTGTTCAATATTCATTTGGGAGGATTTTATGGAAAAATGTAGTAAAAAAAATACTATTTTGGGTAACCACATATGACCATTTTCAAAACATTTTTTTAAATAAGGTATCTCTTGAAATTTAGTTTTTAACCCATTTTGAATTTTTCACTTTGGATCACAAATGAAAAAGATATGGTCAAAATAAACACTAGATCTCAAGAGAAATTTTGAAGGTAGAGTTAGTACAACCTTGATTCGAGGGGTATAATAGAAACATTTGTACAAGATATTTATAGGCAAGAAAACCCTTGAAATATAGTTTCCAAATAAATTTAAATCACCTCAATCCAACATCATATGAAACATTTATGCTCAAAATACTAAGTACTTGTCGAAAACTCTGCATGCGGACAATTTTAGGCCTTGACTGTTCATTGGCATATTTGACATACCAAATCATATTATTTTCAAAACATGTTTCTAATGTATATATATATTCAAGTCTAGTTTATGACACAATTTGAATCATCGTATTTGAAGGCTAAGTGAAAAAGGTATGCTACATCTAGTGACTGCATGTCTTAAAATCAACATAGTGAAACTTTGCCTCCTAGGTCTGTTCATCAAATAATTTTTGATATAAAACCTAAGGATTTTAAAAAATTGTTTCTAATGGATATACAAAAATAAATGTAATTTAATCTCCAAGTGGAATCACATCCATCCAATCTTTAATGAAAACATTACACTCCAAATAGTGATTGTTTGTCTAATAAAAAATTCACAAGCAACTCAATCAAACAGGGTATTCTTCATCATTTTTAGCATATCAATTTGAAGAATTGTTTATATTGAAAGTATCTATATGAATTAAATTTAACTTGGCTTTGGAAGCACTCTAATTGGACATAAAAAAAGATTTTGTGAACAAAATACCGTTTGGAGGTCTAAGTTGGCCACCATTCCTTAAGGGGTAAACAAATGCATTTTCTTTGTATATCATCTTTGGACTTGTTTTTCAAGAATTTATTGTAATTATTTTACATATTTCTTGGAAAAAGAGAGATTGTACTCCTCTCTTCCTCCGTTATCTAATATTGTATTGCAGGAAAGTGCTATGTTTTTGCAGGTCACATAAAGATTTACTCCATGGACAAAGAGGTTTCAAAGTCAATTTTTAAAAATTCATATTTCAGAATATGAATAGAAATATTCAAGTCAAAGCAAAGTGGAAATTCACCTAATGTTGAATTCATCGAAAGAAACTAAAAACTCTTAATGATGGCTTTCAGTTGCTAACCAACAACACCAACAAACCTACAAGATGGAATGAGATCAAGGCAAAAGACATGAAGCCAATCATCAGAAGAAGAAGTCAAGTTCTATACCATTACAAGACACATCCATTGCAAGAGAATCATTTCATAAGCTATATTGTTCATGATGTCATCCATCATCCATATTGTATGTTAAGCTTCACAATCATGCATGTTGAAGTCTAGACTTTCCATCTACTACTAGATCATGACTTCAACCTATTTTACTTTCACAAGTTTTCCATACTTCCCTACTCTATTATACCCCACTTCCATCTGGAAAAGAAAAAGTAAAATAATAAAGGGGTTTGGTTGTGAAAATCCAGGCTCCCGATAGGATACAAACCTGAATTAATATTGGAAAACCAAGATAATTAGCTAATATGAATTCCAAAAAAAATTGGTTTTAGTTCATTTCAGCATTATATATAGATTTTCTACTTTGTTCTAATAAACTATGGCATCTTACTCTCTACAAAAGAAATCATCCAAAATAAAATACTTGAGGACAAGTCTTAGAATAAACAAGGGGAAAAGGAAAACAAGGGCATTAGTTTCATTACTAAAATGCCTTATTATCATTTTCATCTCAACACGAAGACATTCAACATGGAATTTATTTCAACTTCAACTTCAACTTCAACATTCCAAGCTATATGAGGAGACTTCATGAAAATTCACAAAGGGACCTGAAGCATTCACAGAGGGACCTAAAGTTCAAGCTTAAAAAAGGTGTCATAAGGGACCTGTATGAAGACTTCATTTCAAAAGAAGCTGTTAGAAAAACCACCTCATCTCAAATAGTAATAAAGGAGCTGTAAGAAAGTCACTTCTTCAACAAAGGGAATTGATGGAAAAGTATTGTAAGTTAAAATTTTATCTTAATGTTTTTGATTTTGAAATAATTCTTATAATTAAAAGACTAGTTAACCTTGGTGCATGAAGAAGTAAATCTTTGACTTGTATCCTTGTCCAAATCCCTACATCCCTGCATAAAACCTTCCATAAAATCACTGTATATAGTTTTTTTATATTATCTTTCACCTTACCATTTTACCTTTTTGCCTAGTTTTCCCATGCAAAATCAAAAGAGAGAGCTCCATTGTTAGCAGTTCAGGATTAGTAACTTTGGTTCAAAAATGAAAAGGATTTGCATGCATTTGAAAAATAAAGCTACTATAGAAAAAAAGGGATATGCCATATCCAAGTTGTGAAGAACAAGGATAAAGTATTTTGCCACAAAACAATGACAAGAAACCATAGTTAGTATGAGACCATCATTGGAAAATAAATACTTTGTCTCATTACCAAGGAAAACATCATAAAGGTCGCAAAGAGGAAGAAGATAATGTACAGGATGCAGAAAAGAAGAATACTATGTTTTAGAGGCAGTGATAAATTTTGAGCAAAAAGAGAAAAGACACCCTGTTTTAAGGGAAATCACAAGTTTGAAATGACCTTAAAATGGTAATTTAAAAAACAAACCATTTAGAAACACGTATGAGAAATGTGATATAAAAGATGGTACCGTAGAACCCTTTAGAAGAAAGTCAAAGCAAGTCATGAATTTTTTTCTCATGATTGCATTTGATGAAAGGTATCTCCATAAAAATTTTATTACATAAGACCATGCCATACACGAGTAATTTAAGTTGAAGCAAAAGGAAACCTTAATATTCATAATCCATTTAAGCCATTGAGTAAAGGAACTCGAGCCATTGAGAAAATCATACCTTAAACAATTTAAGGGTACATCAAGTATTAAGCATGATATACATATTCAAAGGAGATTTCTTGAAGTAAGAAGCTTCCAAAAACACAAAAAGTGATTACATGATTACAAAACGAGACATCTGGTTTCAAAATGGGAGTGCAATAAGCTCAAAAAGTATATAGAGGACTTCGAAGCATAAGAAGAGGGCTTCAAAAATCTGAAGCACAGTCAGCTACAGGTAGAGGTAAGAAAGGAAGATCAAATAATAATTTGGAATTTCATATGTAGCTAAAGAAATCATTAAAAGAAAAGAAAAGGAATTGGTTGTAGCTTAATTGCTAGGTTTAAGGGAAGAGAATATGGTGGAAACCATGAATATTCAGTTCTCTCTCTATCTCGTGGTAAGTAAATGATAAATCCCTAAACTTTAGCGGAAAAATCTGAAATTTTGAAGAATGGTGGATCTAAACACATTGATTTTTTTAATGTGTCATGTAGAGGGCTCAGTTTTAAAATCGTTGGGAGTGGGAAATTAGCTGACTGGCAGTGTGAGAAGAGGTAAGCATTTAAACCTCTAGAAAATATTTGAAAAAATTTAAATCCACTTTAGTTGAATTTTTTCTCGTAATGAGAAACAAACACATGTCAGTGGAATGGTTGAAAACAAGGGATGAACTCACCAAAATTGAAAACCTGTGAAAGTAACGAAATCATAAGAGGCTCAGGTTCAATTCATCGTTATTCCTTGTTAAAAAAATTGAAGTTTTATTAAAACTCTGTGTGAATCATGAGGAAAAAAAGTATTATCAATAGTGGTAAAGATTTGTTTTCAGAAATTTGGGAAATTCGAAAATCTGGGATACTTCGTGCTTTACAAAGAGTTTTTAGTTTTTAGTTTTTGTTTTTGTTTTTGTTTTTGGTTGAAAAACTATACAATGAAGGGTATAACGAGGAATTGCATGAAATTTGTTTGAAGAATATGCCGTGGGGGTACAATTATTTTTGTAAATATCTTGAGGATAATAGTGATGATATTTCGATCTATCTATGAGAATATTGGTTCTAACTCTCTGAGTACAAACATGAGTAATAAACTATGGGTTTTAGAGTAATAATCATATGGATGTAACAATCAATTCAGAAGTATGAGTCTCTAAAGATTCCAAGGCAGAATGTTGAATGGCTTATTTTTTAAACAAATACTAAAGAGGTTGAAAATTGTTTTATAAATAGAGCACCATGTGTTGAGCAAAGTACAAAGTTTTCTTTTAGTCAGTCCAAAGAACTCTTATGATCAAAATTTTGAGAGCAGATAAGCAAATAGTTGCATTTTAAAGAATTTCTCATTACTTTTAAACCGTATATCCATTTGATGCAAAATTTTGAGGGAAGATTCATTGATATAAGATGAATAAACCTAGAAAATTTCAAGCCAAAACAACTTTCATTTTTCCAAAAATCAACCATCATCACCTACATCCATTTCCCAGTTTTCTTGAATTCCGTGCATTGGATTATCATGAAATTTAGCAGGGGGATGCATCATTGTGAGATAAATAGATACATTAAATTTCAAGTTAAACCGATTTGTATTTTTGAAGAAATCAAGCAATGTCACCTACAACCAATTTGTCTTTTTCTCAAAATCCGTGATGTGGGTATTTCCAATTTTTTGCGAAGAGAAGTAATGGAGTGGTCTAAATGTTTTTGCAAAATTTCAAAGAAACCCAGTGTGTAATTTATGAGAAAAGATTTAATGAAGTTTGTTGCTACTTAAACAATTTTTATTGCAACTTCATGTGCAAGTTGCTTCAAATTCCCCGACATTGCCATAATAGAACAACCATTTATTTGGAAAGGTTTTGGGAAAGAAGATGCATATCCTATCGATATCATGAATTGGGCAAGAAGAATGGTTTTATTTACTGGGCATTGAGAAATGGAAATTATAGCTTGGTTGATACACATGTATGGGTTGCATAAGGACATTAATAAGGTTCAGATAAAGAAAATTAATACCCTCTTTCAACATAGAAGAAGGCTTTGAGACACACCTTCAAAAGTATGGTAATGGACATGACTCACACGACAAATAGTTCAGTTAATACTTGGATGTGCTCAGATTCAAGATCCTTTGAGTAGGAAAATAAAGGGTAGCTCCAATTGAGTTGACAGAGGAGGAAATAGAGAGGGTTGTTATCTTTCTTTGAACAACACAAGCAAAGGCCACTGCATCAATCAGTAAGGGAAGTAGGAGGTCTAGAAGGACCAGACAAGCATGAGGACATGCTTCAAGATCAACAAGGGGGAGTATTAGCCCTCGATTTTGACTCTTTTTACCACACTTATTACATCACTTTTTCCATCCTTATCATCCATTTTCTATCATTTTCATCATGTTTTATATATTCTAATTCATACCAAGGTAACTAAACTGTGTCTTTTGATTTTTAAGTGTTTGAGTAAAAATTGAGCATTAAAGTTAATTTTAGGTAGAATCCGAAAATCTTGTAATGACTCGTTTAAAGTCATATTTGCAGGACACCTGGGCACAATTGGAAGATATATTTAGAAAAGTACACGAACCAAGGATGAAGGAATACCTATTGGCTCACTCCAAATCAGTTAAACTAGGCCTGTCAATGCTGGTCAAACTTGACCAGTCATCTAGGAAATCCCCTAATTTAGGGGAAAATTTAGGATTTTGGGATTTGTCCATATTTATGCAACTGAAAGGATGAGTTTGACCCATGAGATGTAATATGACTCTTTTAGGTGGTTACAACAAAGATAACAATATTTTTATACCTTTTAGCCTATTTAAGCAAGGCTACCAACAACTATGAGGCACATTGTGACTATTATTTTCTGAATACAAGTTGAGACTTGCCTTCCTATTTCTTATGCATACATTTATGTGTGATGTGAATGGATATTTTTTGTAGCTGGTTGTATTAAGGTGTACCAGGAAAAGGTGGAGGGCCCCCATTCTGAGTTAGGTACACTATTTTTGATTTATGTGCATAGATGTAAATACATATTAACATATTAACATCTTCATTTTCTGTGTTAAAATTGTATTCCCTAATTTAATCATTTGTGAATATTTATTGTATAGACTCACTTGCATGCCATGAATAATTAGATAGTGAAAATGGTTTCTTTTTAATGATTAGATTCAATAAAGAAGGACAAACTGGGTCTCTAAGTTAGAGCCTCTTCTTTGTTAACTAGGATTGAATTGAAATCATTGTTCACTTTTTCACATGCTTTCCTATATTAGATTTATATGCTTTATTTATATTCTTTGGTAATTTAGATAAGTGAAAATGGTTTCATTGAATGAATAGAAGCAATAAGGAAGGACAACTAGGACCTCTGATACAAGAGCCTCTTCCTTGTAATCTAAAGTTGAATAAGATCATTGTTCACTTTTTCATATGCTTTCATAGATCATATTTATAGGCTTTCCTAGAATAGTTTTCTTTCTTTGATAGAAACAAATTTGATAAATCCTACTTTCATGAGTTTGATGAGACACTCCCATCATAAATGTGTTTTATGAAAGGTCTTTATAGTTTTACATTCCAACCAATTCAGATTATAGCATGCAATTATTCATTGTTGAGTATCTTAGCATTTGCCTTCTAAACTAGCTAGATCTAAGATCCATATACTTCGGTGTGTTTCTAAGTTTACCAACCTGGATTGATATTAAAATACATGTTGTAATTTATCCCAATAAATTAGAATTACAGTGACTAAAGTCAACAAAGAGCTTGACAACATGTTCCTTGCCAAAGAGGAGGCTCATATCATTGCTCATCCTTTTCCTTTGCCCAAAATTTCTCTATATTTATAAAAGTAGGATCATGATCCATACCCAACTAGAGACATGAAACAAAGATCCTTTGGAGAAACAGGATCTTCATACAAACTTGGGAACCATGTAAATTAAATAACAATCTTTGATACATCAATATTAGTGAACATTACGCTCGACCAATTTCATTTATCATCTACCACCTTTATCTATGAACTGATGTTGGAAATCACAGATATCCATTTCTCTATAAGGTACTAGGTTACATGTTAGCTTTAAATGGAGGCTGGGCTCATCCATGGCATGCACTATGGAGGATTCATGGTTTTTGAACAAATCTATCCCATATGCATAGAGGATGACAATGGTTACTTCAAGTGGAAGAGGGATAAAATTTGGTTTCATTGTTTCAATTGACATGATAACAATGATCCCCTATAAATGAATACCACTTACATGACAACATGATGGCTTATCAAGGTGCAAGAATTCTCTGGAATAAACTTTTCTTAACATGTATTAGCCTCTATGGCATACTTATCTAGTTTCTTAGCTGTTTTCTAGCTCACTAGTTCTTTTTTTAGTGTGGATACTTTGTATCAGTCAAGTTCTCTTTGGTTTTCCTTACCGCAAGGTTCCACTTCTCCTAGTTTTTCCCCTTATATTCCCTCTTTCCTTGGTCATTTTTGGAAATTTCTCAATGGTTCCTAGATTTTCTTAGTTTTCAGTCCCTCTAGCTCACTAACTTTGGTGGGTACTGTCCCCTGAGTATCCTTTGGATGCCTTCTCCCTCCCGTATCCACTTGTTCTCTCACCTTTGCCATCCAACATTGTTTCTCTCTGCCACTCAGTACCCAGATTCGCCTCCTCTCCCTACCCTTATCCCTATTGATATTTATGCCTTTCCAAATGGAATGGGTACATAGAGAGGTAGACACTCATTGACCCTAGGAGAGCTCGTAAGCCAAATCGTAAGCTACTAGCCCTGACCAATATTATTGTAAGCATACCTTGGTTCCCATTCAGGTAGAAATTGAGCAACCAAAACAGAAATAGCTAGAGAATTTTGGTTTATTTTAGATAGAAAACTATTAACAGATGTGGGAGACAGGGTACTTGACACAGGTACATACCCATGGAACTTAAAACCAATATATGTATATTGTGGATATTTATTGGCATCTTAAGCTACTTCTTGGAAATATGCTCTTGGATAAAAATAAGGAAAATATGTAGCTCACTTTGTAGTTCCCATATGGAAGACTCAGTCATGTGGAAGCTCACCTTTGCATACCCGCAGACATTGGTTTCTCTCCTGGTAATAGCAAGGAACCTATTGTTGTTGAAGCTACAAACTCTGATAAGTTAAAATGATCATTTTCTATTTATTTTTTGTCATGAATCTTTGGTCTTAGTCTCTTTTTCTACTTTGATTTTGTACTTAATGGCCTTCACTTAATTTTTATCTCTTTAGTTAGCTTCCTTATTATCTGTAACTGGGTTATGTGGACGATTACCAAGATTTAATTTTGCATCTGGTCTAGTTTCCCTTGTGGCAGACCAAATTCAAAATTCTCATGTGATGTAATTTTTTTAACTAAATGAATAGAAATTTAAACTTAAAAAAAAAAAACAAACCATTAGCATGAACCTATATTGTTGATGGAAAGATGGAAAAAATCATAAATGTCAAAGATTCTATATGCATTACCTACATTGGAAAGGGTTAGTAAAGAACAATATCACCCAAACGGTAGATATATTGTATTTTTTTACAAAGTTCCTTGATCCCTGCTTCCAACATTGAATTTGTTCTTGTTTGATGAACAATATTGTCATTATTATGTCTCATTGTTACCTCCAATGCTACTATATTTCGCTAAGTTGCAACGAAAGGAGACCAATTCCATGCCTAGGAAACTAATGACCTCACCCTACTCCATTAAAAAGCTACACATAGTTTGCAGCTTGGCATAATCCATATTCCTCACAGTCTCATTGAATCATAGGAATGATCCCATAGCCAACAAGAGACAAACTGTCAAAGTTTGTTGAGAATAAACTATTTCACTTAACCAAGAAGCCAGATGGACAAACCTCCGAATGTAAACTTCCGATAACTACCAAGTGATTATGAGATGCTCAAATAACCACGAGAAAACATAAATTCCCATGTTGGACAACAATATAATTTGAAATAGTGCTTTGAAATAACAGATTTCCCTTAGATTTAGGTCATGTTTAAAATTTGATTGCCAACAACTCCTTATAGGTGTAGCAAGATGCGGTTGGAAAGCCCAAATAACTAATTGCAACATCATTTCAATTGTTATAAAAATTCCACTGACATAACATGAAATCTTTCTCATGGAAAGATATATCATCATAACACAAGGTTGAAGCATGATATGAAGTGAGTGGCAAGGGTGGTTGAAACTTAACTATGTTTTCTATCCAATATGGGATATCATTGGTATTTGATACTTAGTTAGCCATTAATTAGTTTTATGTATTCATAACTATGGGATGCCCTGATGATACTCATGTCCATCTATGATTAATAACCCCAATTTTTTGTTAGATTCTATGTTGGCTTGAAGATCCACTTTCTCATTATTAACGTGAAGGATCTAGAACCATTGTAAAAAATAAAATGATATATCAGTTTCTAGATTCAATATAGAATACCTTCCAACTTCTTTTCCTTTGAGGATATTCCTTTAATCATATTCCTAATAATAACAATAGTATTAGTGTTGCTAATGACATTTAACTTTGAAAGACCTAGATGTAGAGACAGAGTGAAGCCTTTAAACAAAGTTTTCATGTCTTATAGACTTCACACAATTTTAGGCACCTAGTGATCTCTAGTTGTGTGGCACCAATGTGTTTTTCATTGATGGCCCAACCACCTTAGCACTAATTCACCTAAATTATCCCTCACAAATCAACAATTTCTTTATACATCTTAGATATATTATGCAGGAGAATCTCAAACTCAATCTAAAACCAAGTGTATCTTTGTCTCATCAACAACATTAACATTCATATTCAAATTACAACATGTCTAGCATCACAATAAAAACTCATCACAATATGCATTCCAATAACCATCACATAATATGTAAGTGCGAGAGAGTTATATGGGAGCAACCCACAACATTCCTTCAAATATATATATATAAAGAACTGCAATAGATTTAAAACCAATCTTGGTTCGAGTCTCCAACTGAGTCACCCAGCAGATTATAATACAATGTAAGTATTACTCAGAGGTTATTCCCACCCATTACCATCCCATGTTAAACTCTTTCTAGCTCGTGGCTCCAATTACCCTCAACCACTTGTTACACAAAACCCTTGGACTGTGTGCACACACTTACCCGTAGCATAAACCATTCACAAAAACTTGTGTGGTTCACTCTCCAACTAGCCTAGTTGGAAGAGCAAGTGCAAGTCCTAAGAAGAATATAAATCCATCCCCCTTTCTTGTTTATTGTTCTGCACACACTTCCTTGCTGTGACATGTGTTTTTTCTCTATAGTTCTTATTCGTGCTCTCCATCCAAGTGCTTTCTCTCACTTGTTCACTCATTAAATATATATGTTTCAAAGGAATAACAAGGGGTGCCACCCTTGAAATTCTTCCAACCTGATGTGTTGCTTCACATTCAAGCCACCTATTTGTATATCGTTCATAATCCTTTGCATCTTCATGTGTTGGCACATCAGTTCAAGTGGGCATGTGCGCCCACATGCCATTTGTCTCATCTTTTGATTAAGCATGAATTCCCACTATCACACCCAAAAGCCACTTGTCTCATATTTTGGTTGGGCATGTGTGTGATACCGGTGGATATTGGTGGGTACCTGCCTATTCCACTTGAATCCCCATCTTGTTTCTTTCAGTTTTTTTCAGTTTCCTCAATTGTAATACAATTTACTATTTTTGGCAGTTTTTCGGGCCCTGAACTTTTGGAGCCCTTTTGAGGCCCTAAATGAGGTTGTTTTGGGAAAATCACTATGAAAAATTATATCTATTAGTAATTGTAGTCCCTAGATAGATATTTCTAACGAGGTATCATATGTGTCAAACAATGATCGTATGCCAAAGTTATGATCCCGGGAAGTTGATGTACCAATTTACCCCAACGAGGCCCATAGTTTGGCGTTTCATCTCCTAGGGTTATGTTTTTGGATGTTTGGGGTTTTCCATTTCTTCTCAATAATAAATAGGCCCTCACTCCTCATTGTAACACAATTCAAAGACATGTAGCCACCACGTCTCTTCTCAGAGATAAGTTACCATCGCCCGAGCTAGTCTTATTTCCATTCCGTTTGTAAGCATTTTCAGTATTTGATATTAATGAAATGAAGTGTTATTTCTACTACGTCTTTGTATTTATGGTTATATCTATAATTTTTTGCGTTCCTATCTAAATTCAAATCAGTGGTATCAGAGTGGTTTTCTCTCTCTGTTTTTCTTTGCATTTCCCCAACGAGGTCGGGATATAAGGAGTTAGGGCTTGAACTAGTTGAACCTTTGCAAGACTGACCTCACAAATTCCGACGGCCTTCCATGGGGGAAGAAAAGAAAGATGAGGAAGCAAGAGATCCTATCAAAGTATTGCTCGAGGAGGCCCTCGAGGAACAAAGGAACATGATGATGGAAAAATTTTCCCAGATCCTTCGAGGGTTGCCCACCGATGGCACATCCACATCCAACAACCATTTTGGAGGCGCCATTCCTTTTAAGGTACAAGTAAAATTTTACATTCCCATATTTGAGATCCAAATAGATGCAGACGTCATAAATAAATGGTTAAATCTGCTAGAAGGATATTTTTCTATTCATGTTTTTTCCAGTGGGGAAAATATTACTTTTTCTCTTCTCAAAGACGCCCCCCACATCAAGGATTGGTGGGAAACCTACTGTGAGTAGAAGGATGAAAGTACGCCCTCACTATTTTCAACCAAACCCACTTGGAATTCATTTTAGGATGCCATCAAGGAGTAGTACTACCCTGTTGGGAGCTATGAGGACAAATACATAAAGTGGACCACGTTGCGATAGGGAATGGAGCAAGAAATGCCAAAGTTTACAAATTTTTTTCATACCCTTCGCACAAAGTTGGGTATCAAGGATTCTGAGAAAAATTTGGTACTCAAGTACCGCGGTTTCTTACATAGGTACATCCATGATGAGATGGAGTTCCTGGACATCTCCTCGCTTGGCACGATGGACCATATGTTATTAAGATTAAGCAGAATCTTAAATAGAAAAAGCGAGACTTTGGATCTACGAATCTGAAGCAAGGGAAAGGTGCCCCCAAATGATAGAACACAGGACAAAGACAAGGTGGGGCAACCCAAGACAACCCACCAAAGCCGCAAGAAAAGAAAAACACCGCGAAGTTGAAGAAGGACATGGGAAAGTGTTGTGAGTTCCATAAGAGCTCCACTCACAACACAAGTGAGTGTCGACCAAGAAGTCACTGGTGGCTGAACTGAAGGCTTCTGAATTTGATGCATGTTCCGACTCTGATTCAAAACTCGAAAAGGGGAATGACAAAGGGAAGCAAATTATCGATGCGTTGCCCAACAGATGTGGGTAAAGGGTTCCTCGCTATAGTTCATTGTCGACAGCGGGAGCCAAAAGAACCTCATTTTAGTAGAGGTCGTGAAGCAACTGGGATTACTGACCATAACACACCCAGAACCATACACCATCAGGTGGCTTCACCAAGGATGAGATCTTTTCGTTAGCCAGTAGTGTTGCCTTCCATCATTGTTTTAAAAAAATTGCTGGCTTGAAACCGAAATGGTCGAGCCAGACTGAGCCAAATCCTGGCCGAGTCAGCTCGGTGACTGAATCGGTTTAGCTGGCCGCATTGTTACTGAGCTGGCCGAGCCGGTGACCAACTCGGCTGGCTCGGTAACAACTCGGTCAACTCGGCTAAAAAGTAGCTGCAATTTTTTTGGAGGGAAATTAAGGACCGCACAACCCATTCTATTCTGCCTTTGGGTTCTTTAGGGTCCATTTACCTCTCCCAAACTCTATAAAAGCTACCCAACCCCTCTCATTTCCTCACAGATATCTCATTGCATATGAGTGAGAATTTGTGAGGAGTTTGTGAAGAGTTGTGGAGTTTGTTTTTCGACCAATAGTGAGGAGTCTTGGGCAAGCATTGGAGCAGGAGTGAGGAGCTTCTTGGGCAACCATTGGAGCAGCATTGAGGAGTTGGATTTTTGGAGCAACATTGAGGAGGTAGTTTGTGCCTAGAGGTTTTTTGTGGAAATTGAAAATAGTGTTTTTTGTAAAAGAAATGTACATTGAAACAATGTTATTTTTTTGTTTTAATTTTCATAATTTTTCCTTTCATTTCCAAATCAAAAAATGGTTCCTAGAGTGAAAGATGTTGCTTGGGCATAAGCTGAAATGGTTGATAATCAAATGCATTGCAAATTTTCCATAGAAAATTAAGGAGGGTCTTGGGGGCATTCATAGGCTGAAACAACACTTGGCAGGTATTAGAGGCCAAATTACTCCATGTGAATCACCACAAATCGAGGAGATTAGGAAGGAGTTGTTAACTAGATTTGAGAAGTTTAGGGAAGAAAAAACTAGGCAAAAAGAAATAGAGGTTGAAATTGGGAGGAAGAGGAGTGTAAAAAAAATGATGGCTACCAACCCCCATTTTGATTTTGAGGGCTCGACTTCTATGCACTGTACTGATGCATCCAACCCCTTCCACTATGTTCCTCCCTCTTTGGAGTCTATTCAAGAAAAGGGTAAGGGTAAAATAAAAAACAAGGGTGATATGAATATAAAAAGTTATTTCACTGTCACACCCTCCTCTTTATGAGATGCACATGGTCCTGAAGCTAGTAGAACTTTGCAGCCCACTTTAGATTACCATTGGAAGAAAGAATTGAGGGAGACTGCTTGTGATTACATATCTAGATGGTGGTATGATGCTAATATCCCATTCAATGCTTCCCGTTCACCATATTATGAGCCTATGTTTGATGCCATATTTGCTACTGGAATGGGCTTCAGAGGCCCTACTATGCATGAGTTATGGGGGTATCATTTGTAGAAAGAAATTTCCTCCATTAATGAGTATTTGAAAGATTTCAAAAACTCATGGGAAAAAACAGGATGTACCATCATGTCAGATGGATGGACTGATAAAAGGAACCATACCATCATAAAATTTCTTATCTTTTTCCCATAGGGAACCATGTTTATAAAATCAGTTGATGCATCTAATAGGGTGAAAGATGGACAATTGTTGTTTCAGCTATTGGATGAGGTTGTTGAGGAGGTGGGGGTGGCTAATGTTGTTCAAGTCATCATAGATAATGACTCTAAATATGTTCTTGTTCGTAAATTGTTAGAGGAAAAACACAAAACCATTTTTTGGACCCAATGTGCTGCACATTGCATAGACCTCATGTTTGAGGATATTGGAAAATTAGATTGGGTCAAGAACAATGTAGATCATGCCAAAAGCATTGTTGGGATGGGGTCCCCTGGGTCAGTTTTGGGGTTAAGATAACCCAAGTTTTGATACAATTTTGTAATTAATGTAAAGTCTCCGCAATTTGTGGATGTGGAGCGACTGGTGGAGTAGGAGTCAAAAGGGGTTTAGCCCCTTGTTTTATGTAAAGTATGATTCAGTTTTGAGATCCACCCATGTTCTGCAGACCATGGAATTGTATGCAAAAGGCTATAAATAGGCGTGTGTTAGAGAGTCTAAGAAAGGTCATGCTAGTAATAAATGATGGCTAAGCAGTGATAGCCAGATGAAGTGGGTCAGATAGGAGAAGGAAGGCTCTGCAGCTGAGTGCGCAAAGGCCTAGGTAGAGTCCGCAACTAAGTGCACGAACCCCTGCAGCTGAGTGCGCAGGGTAGTTTTGAGTTTGTAATCCTGAATAAAGGTCAATAAAAGACGGTTTCTGAAGAATTCTTGTGTATCTATATTTACCTCTGTTTATATTATATGTTGTCTATGAATAATGCATTTTGTGGAATATTGATTGAATGTTGCGGGATTCTATTGGATAACAGTTAATGATGTACACAAATCATGTTTATGTATTTTTGCGAAGACTCTGATAAATTATTTGATGTTTACTAATAACTTAAGGAACTTTATGCAAAACCTAATTTATGACTGCCTTTTTATGTGCGTAAGTAGATAGATTGACTATTAAAGGTCCGCAAAGACTAATCTTAGACCTTTGCGAAGGTTTGAAGGTTGTTTGATAGAGTCACAATAGTGAGCTCTAGGAGTGTATCGATCTACACGAAGGTAGAGCTAAGGTGCTAAAAGACATCACACTAGTCTCTGGATGTAGAAACTTGGTTCTTGCATCCCCCCATACTGCTTCGGGTGAGACTGCAGCCTACGCTACATGGGTTTTTTCTGAAAGGGCCGGTATTGTAGGGATTTGTTGGTTGGTGCAACTAACTCTAAACCTGGATCAAGACACCCTAAGCCAACAACTAGTTCCATTGTCGGGATTGGGATCTGCTTGAAAGAGATGTGTGATGTCACATCACTGGAATCTTACCGAGAAAGAAATTGAAAAGTGGTTGGATCGGAAGATTCACGAGTTCATGGTGCAAGAAATCATGAATTCACGCTTGTTGAAGGAAGAGTGGTTGAATATGTATATGTATACAGAAATACATGAGATCTTCTTCTGCACCTTCCCCATTGAGCTATATGAATGGTTGGCTAAATTGACAGATAACCAAGGAAGGTGGAAGCTTGATAGCCCTATAGTGTGGACTCTATAACTAGTACGTTGATTAGAAGCGTTTGAAGGCAAGATCACGCATGTTGGGTGTGGAGCCTGATTATCTTTTGTATTCAAAGGTATCGCCACATCAGACCCCAGTTCGAAATGGGGCAGCAATGTCGCTCATAAAATATTCGCTGCATAGGGGTCTAGGGGGGGCGACTGCAACCTTTGGGGAGCTCCCCTTGGCGGGGGGTTTCGGGGGCAGCGCCACCGAAGCTAAGAATAGATGTAAAATTTCCTTGTAAAAGTATAGTAATTTCTAGTCAATCTGGGTCGTTCATTAGGCAGAGATCTGAAGGTAGAAGTTATGTTTAATTTAGATTTTTTTTTCCCTAGAAGGAAACCCCTCACTATATATGATGGAATTGTATTGCATCTATGTAGATCTATATTCTGAGTGAGAAAGAGAGAGGAGATTGAGAGCGAAGAGGGTGTTACAACAGATCTGCTGTAGGTTGTATCTCTTCAGTTTGCTGGATAATATAAAAAGAAGGACTGGTTGTTTCTCCGTGGACGTGGCCCAAACTGGGTGAACCACGTATATTTTTGTCTCTCTTGTTTTATGTGTTTTCTATGTTTATATTTCTGCAATATTTTATGTGTTCCATTGTGTTACACAGTAATTTGTCACTGCCTTCACCCCAATCCTTCTACTGTGTCATGTGTCCAAGTAAAACATGCTCATACTGAACAAATGCTCTCTTATGTTGCCAAGTGACCCACTTTTCCTAAGCTTTCTACCTCATCGCGAGAATGGACTTAATATATGCGATAGACAGCGGTCGTAAATAGTCTAGCCGCACTTCCAGCGTGGAAGTACACCTGTTTCTCGCGACGGTCCGATTTCATGCTCCGGCACGAGGCTATCTGCTATCTTTAGTGACGGTTTGACTGGCTACATTGCTTACTAGTGATGTCAGAGCTAAAGCTTAGTTATAAACTCGTGATGATCCAGATTGGGTGAAATCGTTCCAACAATCAACCTTCTAGATGTCTCCAAACTTGGTCGTTGGCATAGTTTGTGTCACCCTTCCTTCTCTGGTATGGCAGTTCCGTCATATTTGCTACCTTCCTTGAGGATAAGCTCCCTCTCCCTCATTTCATGGAGGCTCCTATAAAATCACTCACCATTGCTATGATCTGCTAGTTCCTTAATAGTTGGTAATTCCTTGGTTTGAGCAGTGCTGTTAGTCCTTTTGAGTTTGATAGATAGCTGGTGTGGGTGTGACAAGTGTGGGATTGTTGATATATTGTGGAAGGTTGTGAAGTGCCCTTAACTTTGTGTTAAAACTTATGAGTGAGAGAGAGATTTTGTATGTTGGGAGATCCATCTTCAAAAAGTGAATGCTTGAGAAATACACTGGTTGGACCCTCTGAGAAGGCTTGTGACGTCAAGAATTTGGTTGTAAGGTTGCTCTTATTTCATTATTAATACAATCAATGATGTTTTCCTATGTCTTGTATGAAATTTACTTGATAGCTCATGACTTCTTGAATTTGTGAGTAAATAGATCATTGTTGTTTTCCGGTTATGTGCTTTGTTGTATTTCCTTTGCATTGTTTCAGGTTGATCACTCATTGAGGAGAAGGAAGCGAAGGCTGGAGCAGCGCAACGAAACTTCATCGACCACCAATTGAGGTAGGCCTACAACTATGACTGTTTAAGGAAATCTATTGTTGATATGTCTTTGCTGTGACTAGACCCACTCTAGGGCTAGAGGGGTTGCCTCTATCCGCAGAGGGAACACTTTCCTGCATCACAAGTTGGTGACTCCGCTGGGGAGTCTGTCCTACATTATTCTCTTGTTTGCTCTTGTTTTGATTTTGATTTGGTCTCTCTTGAGTTTTGGGGATTAACTATCAATCTTTTGGGTCACCTAGACCAATATGGGGAATCCTTCTATTGTCTGTCAGATTGACTAGTATTTGTTTGGGAGTTTTTTGTTTGTTTGTCATTGTTTTTAACATCGTCGTGGAAAATACTTTAACAGTCGCGCTGACATCGCGCTCACTCTTTTGTAAAGTCCTGTGCATCACTGAATACTGTCGCATAGTCGCGACGACTCCTAAAATTGGTACATCGCTGGGAAGACATATACTTCCGTGACAACATCGCTCTGTTGCTACAGCTAGTTTCTAATCAGCGCTAGTTGCTTGTGTTGTCCTCGTGAGGATTCCTATAGAATTGATTTTTTCAATTTTGCCTCCTGAGTTCACCAGTCCCGTTGGTCCCTTGTTTTTTTTTCTCTTGCTCAGTAGCTTGTTTTTCACTGTTTATGGTTAAGGCACTCTTTCTTTGGCTCTGTTGAATGAATCTTGCATTTTTTCCTGTGTGACCTAGTTTGTTCTTTCAAGTTCTTGAATAAATTGGCTTGGTTGCTGGTTTTCCCAAGGTTCATCCACAACCGTCTTGTGATTTGCTAGAGGCTTTTTCGCTACTTGTTTTCTTGCTGGTTGATTTTTAGTGTCGATTATTGAACCAATTTTTTATGTTGATTTGATTTCTTCACTACCAAGCATAGATCACAATTGTTTGGATCGATCAATTCACACTTTCTTGTTTGTCTCTTTAAATTAAAAAAAAAAGAAGAAAAAGGAGAAGTTTGCATTCATTTAGCATACGAAAGTGAAAGTACATTTGCATTACGAATTTTCATGTTTGAGAAATTGGAAAGCGAATTTTAAATCTTTCATTAGTAGTATCGATGCATTGTGAGATTAGTGTATTGATGCATTGTGTTTCTTAGTGTTTGCATTCGCTTGTCTTAGTTTTCTTGGTTTGGGAATGATCTCTTTACCCTTCTGTAGGTAGGTGTTGATTGAAGTGAAAGATGTTTTACTCATTCTAGCTGCGTCCTAGGTTTTTGATATACATACGGTAAGGCCTGGAAACTAAAACATAATTCAAGATCAACTCTAAAATGAACTGAATAAACATAACAACACATTGGAACATAACGCTCATTACTTAGAGGTCTAGGCTAGAGACCTGCTCCGACGTCGTTAAACCTAGTCACTATTGCTTCCACTCAAGGTTGGGGGATTCCTCCTTTTGTGACTCAATAGCAGTATAGTACGGAATTGTGCTCCCATGTACTATCGAGTATATGTTGGGATACCCCACTAGGTTATCATCCTATATCCTTAGGAAGCCATGTCTACCACCTTGCAAACCGTAACGCACTGAACACAACATTCGGGAAGATTGACTGCCGTACGGAAAGTCCTTGGTTTTCATATGATCGCCAAGGTGTATATGCAGTTTTACGAGATGTTTGGTAAACCTTTTGCCTAGTTTCTCCAGAGTAGTCACTTTCGTTCCTTTTCATACTCCTTAAAAGAAAAGGTCCTTCTGAGCACTTGTCCTTTCAGGCTCATTAAACCTCGAAAGAGATAGAGTCACCTTTTCGTCCTTTTCTCGACTCTTGAAACATGAAAAGGTCAAGTTTTGTTCCTGCGTCATAAAATTTACTGCCCACAAAATCTTACTGGTAACAGTTCGAGTTCTTGGTTGTGATAAGAGTGTTTTTCAGGGTCATTCTCGATGGCAACATTCCCTCGGTCTACTAGCCAAGGTCTTCCCCTAGATGGAAATCCTGGTCCGTTTCCTCCATTTGGAAATGCCGATTCTCCATATATGGCAACATTGTCTTTGCCTGGGTTAGCCATCGGTTTGCTCGTGTGGTTGTTTTCAACCTTAGTGGTCCCGAGTGTCATGACTCCTGTTCCACCATATTCTTCATCTGAACCATGACACGATGATTCCAAGGTTGATCCTATGCCTTCTTCCCCCGTTTCTTCCTCCTCCTCTCCTCCTTCTCCTGGTGAAAGTTTCGCATCTAGTAACCAGGAGACTAAGAAGAAGAAGAAGAAGAAGAAGTCTGATAAGCGCTAGGCCACCTGTGAAACTATTGCTCCGAGTACATCTCAGGATGGAACACCTTCTGCTCCTTCGTGGAAGGTTAAGTTTCCTTGTAAATTGTGCAAGGGTGACCATCTTCTTCATGATTGTCCTGGCATTCCTAGGATCTTAGAAGTATGGTCCCATAATCCGCCTCGTCCCTCATCATCCTCTGAAGCTCATGGTGATGCTACCCTATCAATTGGAAATGGTAAGAAGAAAGGGAAGATTCGATTCCCTTGTAGGCTATGTGAAGGCAACCATCCCCTTCGCCTTTGTTCGCTCATGGATAAAGCTTTCACCGTTTTGGAAAGTCTTACAACTTCTTCACCCCAACTTCTCGTTGGTTATCAGAGGCTCTCTTTAAACCCTCTCCCCATTGACCAAGAGATTGACTTAGATTCTTCTCTTGTCCGTCCTCCTCTTTCCGAACCTAGTTGTGCTAAGCCTAATCCAAACCAACCCTTGGTCGGGGAGAGTGTCAACTTGGGTTCACCACCTGTTGATCACTCTGTTTCGGAAGAGCATCATGCTCATGTTCTTCTCATCTCGTCATATTCTCCTGAGTCCGAGAACGACCCTCCTATCCCTGCTTATCACGAGTGTCCTTCTTCGGTTCCTGTAGAGCATGGGGGAAATCATATGATACCCCCACCAAGTAGTTTGGTTGTTTCCTTCGACTGGAGTCACTTGACTGCTTTCTGCCTTCCATCCTATGTGCCTTTCCAGATTACAGTACATGCCTATGATAAGGTAGTACCTGGAACTGTCTTAGATGAGGGTGCGTCTGTTAATCTTATGCCTTCCACTACTTGGCAAGCTTTGGGCTCGCCACAGCTTGTGCCAGTCACACAGAATTTGTTGGCATTCGACAGAGGAACCTGTCAACCTTTAGGGATCCTTTCGAAGTTCCCTGTTACTTTGGGAGGCAAAACCGTCTATATAGACATAATGGTTGTCCAAGGTGCTTTAGATTTTAGTCTTCTCCTTGGCCGTGACTATGTTTATGCCATGGGGGCCCTCATCTCCTCACTTTTCCGTGTGGTTTGTTTTCCAAACGATGGAAGAGTGGTGACCATAGATCAATTATTGTTCTTTAGTCCCCCGGTGCCTCCTATACTGCCGTCATCCCCTATCGGTTCTTGCTCGCAAGCAGTACCTTCCTTGCCACAGGTCAATTATGTGGCTACCCGTTCCGTCTCCGCCTCTGCTGATGATCATACAAATGGTCTTGTACATCATGTACTGGGGCCATTGGAACTCGATCTGTCATTAGTGCCTTATGACATGTATTCCTCCCAGAGTGCGTCCCTTCCATCCCGCGAAGACCTCTTGGGAGCCATGTTCTCATATGGCCAATGAACCACAGAGTGACGAGGATAGTTTGTTGCTGTCTCAACCTTGTTAAAAAATGAAACCGGGTGTCCTGAGGATAGTTCTGATCTTGTGTTGACCTCGTTACAAAATGAAACAAGGTGTACAAGAATAGTTTGTTCCTATCTCAACCTCGTTAAGAAATGAAAACAAGGGTGATGAGCATAGTTCCTGACCTTGTGTCAAGCTCGTTAATAAATGAAACAAGGAGTCTTGAGGAAAGTTCTTGATCTTATGTCAACCTCATTAAAAAATGAAACAACTCCCTTTCCAAATTGAGTCTTTGATTAAGATCTCGTACAATCCAAGTTGAGTCTTTCCAAGATCTCAAAAGTAAACCTTCATTCCATCCACCTCGTTGAATGCAATGAAGCTTGGGGGGCATGTACCTCGATTTGCGTCATTATGCCTGGGGGCATGCTAACTCATAACAAGCATAGTTTTTCGTTTCAAGCTTGTGTAAACATGAAACCGAATCCAAGCAGAGTTATCCATTGTTCAAGCTTGTGTAAAAATGAACCCATACCTAATTTATATCTCGTGATTGCCGTTTATCCGCTAAATTCTGCTAGATGAGCGTTGGTTGTTTCATTCCATTGCCACCATCTCTTTGGCCGATCATATGCTTTCACTTGGTTGTTTTTCCTTTCCTGAGGAACCGTAGTGATGAGTGGTTTTATTAGCTAGCCTATTGACCATTACATGTTTTGAGCAGTTCCACCATTGCCGGAACCAGTTGCTACCCTTTAAACCACTGGTTCCTCCAGGACGAGTCTCCTTTAAGCTCTTTTCTGACTCGTAAAATATTAAAAGATTGCCGAGTATTTTTCCCTTTTCGACTCGTTAAAGAGAATAAAAATGGCGGTCTGTTTTAAGCTCTTTTCCGACCGTATAAACGTGAAAAGACTACCGAGCTTTTGTCGTTTCGGGTTCGCTATTGGTTACGAAATGACGTGGTTTTGATCGCTTTTCTACTTTTTCGGGTCGAGGTCACTAATCACAAAAAGTACTCCTTGATCATGATGGTCAAGCGGTTCTTTCAAGTATTGTTTTATACTTTTTTGGGCTCGAGAGACACAAATCTACGAAAAAGGACCCCCGTAGAGTTTTCTTTTCCGTGTCTTTTTCAAACTCCCTAAACATGAAAAAGACTCCGAGTTTTACCTATGTCAGACTCGTTAAGCCCTGAAGGCATTGGACTCGTCATCATGACAAGGCTCGAGATTCTCCTCCCTAGGGCTCATTAAACTATTACTAGGTTGGATGTGATCGAAGGTCGAACTTACTAGCATATGCTATCCCCTTCAAGCTTGTTTTCAAAAATAATTGGGGTACTCACCAACAATGGTGGGGGAAAATTTGGAAATTGTCGTTGATTACCTATGGCAGCTAGTCACTCTTGAACATTGACACTTTTGCTTCTTATCGGGTTGAGATATCCATACATCGTCATTTGGCCTTCCGGGGTTTTGGGTTGCCATTTAGTCTAATTCCATCTGATCCATGCTGTCTCCATCAAGCCTCTGATCCCTTGGTACCTGAATGCCGCCACCCTCTGGAGTCATGTCACCGACATGTTCAAGAGTATAATCTTTCTTTAGTTTACACCCTTACCTCCTCCTCTGATCCTCTATTTCTCCATCTACCTTATCTCGTGTCGTTGATGGGGGAAACATTATAGCCCTCCTGCGACGGATCATCTCTTGTCAACGTCAGCTCATTATTCAGGAGACTCATCTAGAGATCACCGTTGGTACCTTGGAGCTTACATTCCTCAATGGCAAGCTCTTTATGCCTGACGATCGACTTTCATCATTGGTCATCGAGTGGGTGATTCTGTGAGTGTTCGACCTCAACTCATTCTTCACACTTCGTGGATTGTACTAGACAGTACCTTGAGAACCATTGGCATTATTGGTGGTTTCTCTCGTGCTTGTTAACGATTTTCATCATCGACTGGTAATCAAGCGACTTTCTATCATGCTCAACTTCAGCACATCTATTCACGTGCTAGAATTTGTACTATGATCGGTTGGGTTTCAAGACCGTGAACACAGATTACACATGTTTAGGCTGTGTGGATTGATTCATGATTGCATGACTTGTTGATGGATGGCTGCAACCATACCTGAGTCTTCATCGATGGCTACGACCATACCTTTATCATTATGGTCTTATTAGCTGGGTGGCTGCGTCTATACCACAGACCTAGTTCGTATGTCTTTTGGATGGCTGCGCCCATGCCTATACTACATGTATTTCACTATCAGAGATATTAGTTGAACTTGCGCCTGCAGGTTCTTCCAGATGGTGTTCCAGCTCAGTCAATTTCATAAAGCATTTCACCCCTCCCACTCTCTCGGGCTTAATATTTTAGGGGGAATCTGTTACACAGTAATTTGTCACTGCCTTCATCCTAGTCCTTCTACTGTGTCATGTGTCCAAGTAAAACATGCTCATACTGAAAAAATGCTCTCTTATGTTGCCAAGGGACCCACTTTTCCTAAGTTTTCTACCTCATCGCGAGAATGGACTTAATATACGCGATGGACAATGATCGTAAATAGTGAAACTGCACTTCCATCGTGGAAGTACATCTGTTTCCCGTGACCGTCCGATTTCATGCTCCGACGCGAGGCTATCTGCTGTCTTTAGCGATGGTCTGACTGGCTCCATTTCCTACTAGTGATGTCAGCGCTAAAGCTTAGTTATAAACTCGCGATGATCCATATTGGGCGAATTTGTTCCAATACTCAGCCTTCTGGATGTCTCCAGACCTGGTTGTTGGCATAGTTTGTGTCGCCCTTCCTTCTCTGGTATGGCAGTTTCATCATATGTGCTACCTTCCTTGAGGATAAGCTCCCTCTCCCTCATTTCATGGAGGCTCCTCCTCCTATAAAATCACTCACCATTGCTATGATCTGCTAGTTCCTTAGTAGTTGGTAATTCCTTGGTTTGAGCAGTGCTGTTAGTGCTTTTGAGTTTGATAGATAGCTGGTGTGGGTGTGACAAGTGTGGGATCATTGATAGCTTGTGGAAGGTTGTGAAGTGCCCTTAACTTTGTGTTAAAACTTATGAGTGAGAGAGAGATTTTGTATGTTGGGAGATCCATCTTCAAAGAGTGAATGCTTGAGAAATACACTGGTTGGACCCTCTGAGAAGGCTTGCGATGTCAAGAATTTGGTTGTAAGGTTGCTCTTATTTCATTATTAATACAATCAATGATGTTTTCCTATGTCTTGTATGAAATTTACTTGATAGCTCATGACTTCTTGACTTTGTGAGTAAACAGATCATTGTTGTTTCCGGTTACGTGCTTTGTTGTATTTCCTTCGCATTGTTTTAGGTTGATAACTCATTGAGGAGAAGGAAGCGAAAGCTGGAGCAGCGCAATGGAACTTCATCGACCACCGGTTGAGGTAGGCCTCTAATTATGATTGTTTAAGGAAATCTATTGTTGATCTGTCTTTGCTGTGACTAGACCCACTCTAGGACTAGAGGGGTTGCCTCTGTCCGCAGAGGGAACACTTTCCTACATCACACATTGCTCCATAATATATAATTTTTTAACAACACAGGCCGTTGATCATTGGATCGATCGGATTCTAGGAGGATTTGTCACAGAATTTGTAGTTGATACATCAATAAGCTACAACGAAGTGGAGCGGCGATTTTTCAAAATACTACGAGGTAAGTATTTAAGATCTTTGAATACCCAGATTGAAATGTTGTTATGTGAAAAAAGGTTTATGCCATTTCCTTGATGTTCGGAGCTATGCAAAGTGGAAAACTCTTTAGAGATCGAGAGAGATCAGGTCCAGAATATAGCCCATTGATCATACCTCTTCTGAGTGACGACGAAGGAGTGGTACAAGCCTCTCCGTGGAGTGTTGTCTAGATAATAGCATAGGGTTTTCTGCGGACACATCATCCATCCACTCCACCTCCACCTCCACTGCATACACCATCGCCCACACCTCCACCTCCACCACCACCATTCAACATGGAAAACAAAATGAAGATGCCAATTTTCAAGGGCAACGAGAGTAAAGATACAAAGCAATTTTGGTTTGTTGCGAATGTTGTGTGGACAACACATTAGATTATTGTCGACAATATAAAGAAGGCACAATTGGTTACTTCTCTACAGGATCACTCGCTGACTTAGTATATTAAGTATTGTTTTGATAATCCTATGGAATTGCTAGTAGAGAGTAAGGTGGTTTTGAACAAGGAATTTAGTAAGCCTAAGTTTGACTCACAGTTAGTAGTTGGATTTAAGGAAATCATGATGAGGGTCAATGAGACGCCTTAGGAAATAGATCAAAGGTTGAAATGTCAAATTCAAGAAGCTAATATGTAGCTCACAGATGGTCAACATCGTGAGTGGTTTATAGCTTCACTTCTGCCCCACCTGAGAATTGCTCTATCACAACAAAAGATATGAACTCACGTAGAAGCCCTGGAAATTGCGATGAGGTTACATGCAATGCCTATTCAGGATGCAACCTTGGGGGTACAACAGATCCGTTCTTAGCTATAAAGCCTCTGCTTAGAATTATAGAGGTTGAAGAAAGCCAAGGAGACTAAACCAGAGGTGCGCGAGGAAGTCTGGTGTTTGAAGTGCAAGAGCCAGGGGCATGATAAAGACCACTGTCTCATATTCACGAATTATATTACAGGAGGTGGACCAATTCCCCCTAAAGACAGAAGCCCCAACAAGGCCAAGCATGGGGGCAAAACTATGGTGCACTATTTGTCAGGTTGCTGGACAACATGTGAGGGATAATTTTCATTTACTTCAAAAGTTTGTCTAGACACCCCAACAATTCTTGTGTAACTTCTACAAATCTGTGGGCCATCATGAGTGCCATTATCGTAGCTATGAGCTGATGATGGAAACAACTCCTACATACTGAATGCAAGCAGAAACTCGGTCTCCAGATCAGGGCACTGAAGGGGTGTGTGGAGGTTATTAGGGAAGAGGACAAGGCTAAGGAGGAGGAGGGCCTGGCAGAGGTCATGGTCAGTTAATCTGCTATAATTGTGGAACACCATGGCACTATGCATGAGACTGTCAAAATCAGACACACCTGTCATGGTAATATTGTAGCCTATTTGACCATACTATAGAAGAATTCTCGGTTCTGATAGCTAAGATGCAGGAAAAAAAAATCACAGACTCAACAACCTATGCATAATTTTAGAAAATGAGAGGTGAGCCCTACAAGGAGGATTAAAGCATGAATATAGTGCTTGTTATCACCTAAATCTACCTTAGGCTGAAGGAAGGCAAAGTTCAGGGTAACCACAAACCACACTCATTCTGGTAGCTAGCCCTACCAGAACAGGAGAGGGCTCTCTCCGTCACGCTCAGTGAATAATTAAACAATATGGTCTGAGATGACTTACTATGAATATTGATTTTAGCCTAGGTAAATAAATATGGAAACAAGAAGCAATTTTTTATAAATGACTGAGTTTCTGGGATATATGGGACCAACGAACAATATGAGCAGAGAATTTAACACAAAGGCATAGATTACTTCGTGAGGCAAGACAGGCGGAACGTCTAGCAATTAAATTTGAAATAATGTGGAATGGAAATATTGTTTAGGAGGGTGAAAAGGGCATAAACACATGAATCCTTTTCAACAGAAGAAGAACATATAACGTGAAACTTTCCCACAAGCAGAGCAATAAACATGAATTCTACCTTATCTTACTTAGAAAATTTCACTGGAAATGAATATGAATGAACCGTGAAACATAACAAAATACATATGAAACATAAAGAGAACACATTTGCTACACTCACACCACATGAATCTCATGAACCAGAGCTGCTGCCTTTCATTAATTCTTTGTCAAAATATACAATGAAGAACTGAGTTTCTCTCCCACAGTCTCCCAGAAATTACAACCAACCCTTTGCAAATGGTTTTGCATACAATAAATAGACTATTCCATTGGGAAATAGAACGACCCACAGCTGGGGAGTTTTTCAAATCATTACAAATTGGAAATGGAAAGCCAACCATTAGTGACAGGTGCAGTGTTACAAAAATGACAAATTGCTTGGGTGAATGCTCGCCTTCCTTTGCCACTTGGATAGAAGCCAACCTTTAGTGGAAATACTCTTTAAAATTTGCCTTAGGTTCCAAGAAAAATGTAGTGTAAATGAGTGGGCCCACTTGGAGAAAAGCGCAAATCGAAATGTCGCGAAGCGGAAGTGATTTTGGCCTTTGGGTCTATATGCGTCGTGCCACTTTGGAGGTGATTTTGAGGTACTTACTGAAGTCCAAATTATGGCCAAGTGTGCTTGCTGGAAAATCCTACCTGTCTATTTTCCAACCCAAGTGGAATTTCTGAATTTGGTGCTCATTTTCCCCTCCAAAAATTCGATCTCCCAAGACTGCTTCCTGTGTGTCAAAATAGGGGCAGAGAGGTCATTGCTTGAGTGTTTTTGACCTCCTCGGGACTCAAAACTTGCCCAAAATTCTTGGCCATGCACCAACAGTCATGATTTTTCATGTTGAATCCAAAAATGCAAACCATTTGTGATTTGGAGCTCCCAATAAGCGTCGCGCCAGTGGGAGAAAAACCCTATTTTGTGCCCAAAAATTTGTCACGTGACCAAAATTGCCCCAATTTTTTTGAAATTTGGGCTGAAGGTTCCCTATGAAGTGCTATGCTAGGCCACAGAGGCTTCATCCAATATTCAAAGCCAATATTGCTCTTTTTGCCTCTTTTGTGCTTTTGTCGCTCTCCTCAATTTCGCCTTCAAACTCCTTATTCGAGCCTTTGAAATCATGTTCCGTGCCCTGTAGTGATAAACCATCTGCCTCAATGTGGTTTTGTCCTTGTCAGCCTTGTCTAACAATCTCTCAATGTGGATGTTGATACGCTCGAGCCAGGACTCTCGGTCATTGTTAATCTCTTGCTCCAATGGAGTGAGCTCAATCCTCCTATGGTGGGCAACTTGGCGATTCTCGCGGATGTTTTGCAGCTCCATGATCTCATGCTAGTCTTCGAGTTGTTTGTTCCTCTGCTCCAAATACCTGATAATCCATTTAGCCCTCTCTAGATTGAGAGACAAGGCTTGGATCTCCGTTTGATGCTCCTGGATGGTCCTCCTAAGTTTGGCACTCCCCACATCTGTATCATCATCATGAATGAGGATGAAGTAGGCCTCTTGTTCACCTGATGGCCCCTCGTCATGCATGGGATTCTTGCCCTTGTCCTGTACCCATGTTGCTGATGTCGGAAGCAAGGCCCCTTCCACCCCGGGTGGAGATAACACTCGCTTTGCTGCTGCAAACAAATGTCTACTGCCTCTCTGATATGTGGTGAATACTGGCATACTAGTGGTCTCATGGCGCTCATACTGATGAGAAGGACCACCTATCTCATGTTCAACCTCTGATAATACCTGTGAAGTGCTGAAGAGGTCACGGGAGATGAAGTCATCCCAAGTAATGCCCTGTAATCCCAGTTGATGATCCACCAAAATCTTAATTAGAGAAAAATGATAAACACTATTAAGTTGTTGCTGAGGGGTTTTGTGCTGCATGAAGGTGTTCATCCTCTCTATGTTCCTGCAAATGAGATATGGGATGTTCATCATCCGTACCCTGGTAAAGTGCATGAGCAACCTAATGTGATAGGAATATAGATGAGAGAACCTCCCCTCGCAGCTGAAATATTTCATAATCAACTTCATGAGTGGAGCATATTCATCTTTCAAATATCAGAATGGAAAGACTCTTTGGAGCTGCCTCAAGAAACTAGCCTTAATGTAAGGCTCATAATGCTGTCGATCAACCTTATGTTTCTTGTGCCATGGTTCTCCAACGTTCGGTATGCCGGTTGCTAATGAGACAGTTTCAGGTGTCAGTGTGAAGGTGACACCGGCTAAGATAGCATGATCTCCATGTAAGTGAAGCACAAAAAGACGGGCCAACTCATGATGAAATCGAACACTAGCCACCTTTTGACAAAACTCCAAACATGACAGATGTTGGAGACATGACATAGAAAGAGGGCATGCCTGCAATTCTGTAAGGGTGGTTGGTTCATCCCTAACATGTTTGCCACTTTTATGATGCCTCCGGGGAGCCTGTTCTTCCAAGGATGAATCAGTTTGGGTTTCCATTTCATACTCCGATGAATGCTCAGATGCGATGTCTATTGTATATGGACTGTGCTTGGGCTGCCCTTTGATGATGCATGCAACTATGTGTTGTTATGAACTCTGCCACCAAGGGGAACAATGCAAAAGGGACTGTTAGGAAGGGGAATAATATGATGGGATTAGGGGTTATGGGGAGGGATTTTGTTTAGGGACATGTAGGAGGGTTTGGAGACTTTATAAGGTAGGGTTTTGGGGTTTACATTGACAAAGGAGTGAAGGGGATAGGGAATAGGGGTTTAGTAATGTTTAGGGTAGGGAAAGATGGGAAAAATGGAATAGAGGGGAAGGGAACAATGGAAAGAAGGGGAAAATGAAAGGTGAAAGGGAGGAGGAACCTTGGTATTCAACACAACAAATTTGCAACCCTAAGAGAAATGGCTTTGATGATTTCAAGTGGTAGGGTTTAGGAAATTTTATTGCAACTGTCAACGGCCATAAACCATGATCATATCCACAAAATTTGATGAGCAACCAAGTTTTAGACCCTACCTATCAATTGGAAGGGATTCAAAGCAATTTGTTGCAAATTTGGAACAAATTTGGGCCTTTGTGGGTGTGCGCCGCGCAGCAAACCCAGTGCACCGCACTTTGTGTGTGCGTCGCGCCCGTGTAGCTTCACCACTGTGGGGTCGTGCCATGTGCGCCGTGCTCTCTATGTGCGCCGCGCTCCTCTGTCCATGCGCCGTGCCCTTGAAAACTCCTCCAAACTCACCCAAAACACGTGCTAGCTTTCTCACAATCACTTTGCAATGTTTCTCTCTACCTTGGTATGAAAAATGACTATGTTTCTTGTAGAAATTCTATATAAAGGCATTTGGAGTCATGGCTTTAATTTTTGTTTCTACAAAACCCACTTTGATAATGTTTTATTTTGACACTTTTTCCTGATTTAATGCAACTCTGTATTTCACTTTTCCCTTTGAATTTTTAGCTAAAATGATGAGATTTTTGCACTTTTTGTAGGGGTCACATAACATGGCATTTGGCCAAGGAAACCATGACTGCGCCTGAAGAGATCAACTGGAGACTTTTTTGAAAATGATCACAAATGACACATTGTTTGATTTTCCTTCAAAACAGAGTTTTGAATCGTAATCTGTCAACATAACGATGAAAATATTTGAATCACAACTTTGTAAGGGCCTCCCTTTGGCCTGCATGGCTTTATTGGACATGGTTGAAGACTAAATTGACTATTCCCTAGACCTAATGACTGAAAATCACTCTCGTCCATTAAAAGATCGAACATTGACTGTCATGGACTTTAGTGAACATTGATGAAAATACCTAAGCCAACAGGTGCCAGACATGAGGGGAAATGAATGACAAGACCTTTCTGTCAGATTATGGCATGCCCCTAGCGGAATGCAGCTGAGTGAATGGAATGAGACTCCTAAAAATGAAATGCAGAAAGAGTTTTGATCTCTGACGGAGGACTGGCAAGACCAACTCTAACATTGGCTCCAATGGGGGATGGTAGCTCCTTGGAGGTGCCAAGAACAGCAGAACTATGGAAGAGCTAGACAGTGCCTTCGTCCATTGGGCTATGGAGTCATTATTTCGACAAACAAGACAAGACTCTGACTCATCTATGAAACTAAAATGACCAAAAATTGAATCAAATTTGAGATTGAAATGACTTGAAGACTAACTTGACAAACTCTAACCAAACTGAAATAAAATGGTATTTACAATGACAGTGGAAGCAGTGTCAATAACTCAGAAATGGTACCGCTTGAGCAGCCGACCATTGATCGGCCCTCCTGGACAATATTCTCCATTCATTTCCTTCAGAAGAAGGGCATTCTGACCCCGATATGCTGCAATCTTGAAGGGATCTTTCCAGAGGTTCTCGAACTTACCGTTCTTACCTTTTCCCTCATTCCTTGCATCCCACTTCAGCACCAGATCATCCAACTGAAATTTGTTCGCCTTTGATTTTCTGTCATAAATTTTCTTAATCTTCTCCTGCAACCGTGTTCTGGAAGACTTCTTCTCTGGTCTACTGCAAGTGGACCATTTGATTCAACCTTCTCTGCATAGGATCATCTTCACTGTCGGCCTCCTGAAGAAGTTTGACTATCGGGGCTGCGAGAGAGGTAGGAAACACTGTATCAACTCCATAAACAAGCTCAAACGAGGACGTACCAATGGATTTCTTCTGACTGACCTGATCTGCCCAGAGTGCATTGACCAACCTCTTATGCCAACTCTTCTTGTTTATTTCTAGCAGCTTCTTGATGATGTTGACCAATGACTTATTAGAAGACTCCGCCAATCCATTGCCTTGCGGATGATAGGCAGTTGAGTGACCCAAAATGATGCGATATTTATGACAAAATTCTACCATCCTTTTTGATTTGAAAGCTGCTGCATTATTAGTGATTAACTTATTCGGGCAACCAAAGAAAGACAAGATGTTATTTTCAAGGAATGAAATAATTACCACATCTGTAGATTGTCTGGTGGGAATTGCCTTGATCCATTTTATGAAATAATCTGTCACTGTGAGGATCCATCTATGCTGACCGGAAGAAGCGGGATGAATTTCACCAATGAAATCCAACCCACATTGCTGGAAAGGAGCACTCACCTCAATGGGCTTAAGTGGCAAAGGCTGTAACTTCTGCCTTCCTTCGAAAACCTGACACTTATGACAGCTCTTGACCATCTTATATACATCAGCAAACAATGTCAGCCAATAGTATCCCGCTCTCAGGATTTTATTTGCTATTGATTTCCAAAAAAGGTGACCACCACAGTCTCCTTCATGGAAATCCTCCATGACCTTCTTTGCTTCTTTTTCCACCAAACAATTTAACAGAACACCACCGGGATCTTTCCAATACAGTGCAGAATTTAGAATGCAAAACTTGGCAGCCTTCAATTTGAGTGTTCTAGCTTTGTTTCTAGTCATGCCGGGCGGTGGTGACAAATTTTTAAGCACATATATGATATCTGAATACCACGAAGAAAGAGAAAACATTTCAAATACGTGAATTGACGATCCTTCCTCACTCTCATCGGACATAGCAACGATCAGATTTATGTTTAAGGCATGCAAGTTTGACTCGGCCATTAACTTTGCCAATCCCTGTCCTTTAACAAGATTTGTGGGCCTTATTTCCACATCATATTCCAACAAAGCTGCAATCCACTTGCCTTGTCTTCCTTCCGGATCAGTCTGCACTAAAACATCTTTGACAGCAGTGTTAGGAACATAGGCCAAAATATGAGAATGTAGAATATATACCCGAAAATCTTTCAACGCTTTCACAAGTGCAAGGGCTTGCTTCTCAAGGATATTGTATTTTAAGGCTGCATCTCTTATAGCTCTGTTGAAGAATGCAATGGGTCTTTCGTGATCATCTCTTTTCTGTAATAACACAACTGCCATAGTATGCTCCGAAGCAAATGAAAACAATATGAGATCCTGAGTGTAGTCCGGGCTGACTAGAACTGGAGTTGAAGAAAGAGCCAATTTGACTAAATTGAAATATTTTATAGCCTCCTCCGTCCATTTCACTTGGCTATCCTTCTTAAGCATGTTTGTAATATCTCTTAGGTGTTCAACAAGATTAGGCACAAAGCGGTGTAGAAAATTCATTTTACCATTGAAAGATTGAATCTCTTTCTTATTCCGGGGCAGATCGATTTGCTGAATTGCTTGTACATGTGCTGGGTCAATACGAATGCCATCTTTTGAGATAATGTGCCCGAGTAGTTTGCCTTCCTCCATGGCGAACAAGCTCTTTTTCGGGTTCAGTGATAGGCCATATTTTCTGCACTTTTGGAGGACAATTTTTAGATGGTACATGTGTTCTTCATCAGACTTGGAAAGCACCGTCAGATCATCCAGGTACACAACCAAAAAGACATCCTTCTCATTTGCGAAAGCCAAGTCCATTGCACGCTGAAATGTGGTACTTGCGTTCTTCAAACCGAAAGGCATTTTAGCGTAATGAAAAGTTCCCCACGGAGTGGTGAATGCTGTCTTGTCTCGGTCATCTTCATGGATAGAAACTTGGTTATATCCAGAATAACCATCAAGTAGTGACATACGAGATGCTGCCACTACTCGCTGAAGTATATGGTCCATTTTGGGCAGTGGATAGTTATCTTTCAAAGAAACTTTATTGAGATTTCTAAAATCAATGCACAAGCGAATCTCACCTGTCTTCTTTCGTACGGGCACCAAATTAGAGATCCAATCCGAAAATCTGATGGGAACAATGATTCCTGATTTGTACAACCTGTTTATCTCCTTTTCAATTGAGGGCAACATCTTAGGATTTAGCCTTCTCAACTTCTGTCTGAAACGTTTCTGATTGGGCTTAATGGGTATAGTGTGCTGAATTATATCGATATCATATGTCTTTAAGTCAGAATAGTTCCAAGCAAACACATCTGCAAATGAAGACAACAAACTGATATATTTGGCTTTGATCTTTTGTGGCAATGCTTTAGATAGTTTTACCATTTTAGGATTAGCAGCTGTTCCGACATTGACCTCTTCCACACCTTTCTCTGTTGGCTGCAATGTTGGTTTGCGGGCTACATCATCTTGATCATAGAGCTCTTCTAAAGGTATCAAGCCTTTAGGAATAATGTTATTCTTTAGCTACAACACGTCCATTTGATTGATCTACATATCATCTGTACCATTACCTTTACCATCGTCATTTTCTACATCAATTGAGGTTTCTTTGAACTTACCTTTGTTTTGCAGAAAATCATCAACCTCCTCATCATCTTGGAAAACTTGCCAATATCTCTGATTGTCTGGGACTGTCGGATGATGCTTGACATGGATTTCGAATTTATTGCTGGAGTTTATTGGGACCTTCAAACTACTTGCTGCCTTAGTAAGAGCATCAACAATGTTATTTTGTATACAAGGCACACATGTCAAGGTATATTCTGAAAATAATTTGAGGATGTCTAGGACTGCGTTCTTGTAAGCCCGCATCCGAGGATGCTTTGCTTGATATTCGCCTTTGACCTGCTTAATCACCATTTCGGAGTCGCCATATACTGCAATCCTCTTAGCATTCAACTTTCTTAGAATCTTTAGGCTAGCAATCAGAGCTTCATACTCCTCTTCATTATTTGAACAATCAAAAGCCAACTTGTTAGAGCATACCTGCACGTTACTAGGCACTTTGTTCAGGGCGGAGAAAGGACTGCATACCCAAATCCCAATTCTAGTGCCATCATTTCCCACTGCTCCATCGAAATCCATGGTCCACAAACCTTCTTCCTCTTCTTGTAAGTGCTGAAAATCTGTTTGTCGTGCTTTGTCTGCTTGCTGTCCATTACTTTCAGCTGAGTGCTCAACGGTGTTCTGCTGTTTTTGTCCTTCTCTCTTTAAAACTCCTCTGAAATTTTCTGTTATTTTTGGAATATCATCTGCTTCTACTAACTGACTATCGATATCATTGAAACTATCAGAATACAAAACAAAAGTCTCTAAATCTGTATGTGCATAATTAATTGGATGATTTATTGGTTTCTCCTTGCTTGTAATCATGTATTTCATTTTTTGTTCCCGATACAGTTTCCTCATTTGGCCAAACACCGGAATCGTTGCATAGGAGAAATCTAGTTGTAGTGTCCCTTTAAATTTCGCTACCCAAGACCTGGAAAGAAGCATGCCAAACCTGGGATCAATATCTGCTACAACAATATCCATCAAAACATTCTTCATTGGGATTTGATCCAAACTCACAACCAAGTCTTTGATGAGCCTGATACATCTTACTCTGCTGGAATCAAACGAATAGAGATCATGGTATTGTCGGGTGATGTCAGACCCAGCTTATCCATGATAGCCTTGGGCATGAGATTGTGAAAAGCTCTGGAATCGAACATGGCATTATGTAACCTAAAATCATGCAATCTTAAACTGATATAAAAAGGTGGCACATCATTATCAGGAGACTCACCATTCGATGCTGGCCCAAAAATCATTTCGGGTTGATCATCTTCAACATTCACCATGTCAGACATTGGGTCCAAATTCAAAATTTTAGATACTTGAATTCTATAACTATTGTTCCTCATTATTTCAGTCAAGGGAATGGATACCTTCAATTTAGAAATTTCATTCTCTAAATTAAAAGCGGGAATCTTTTCTACCTCTTTGACTGGGATTTCTTTCCTTTCCTTTTCTTTCGATGCAATTGGCTGATTTGATTTTTCTACTGATGGTGATTTGCTGCTATCCAAATCAATTGCCTCCTTTCCTTTCCTTTGTGCAACTGATGAATCATTCTTTGATGGCTCAACTTCCTTCCTCTTCTGAATTGGTTTAACCGGCACGTCTCTGTTTCTAAGTGAATACCACTGCTGCTGGGTGGATAGAGCATTCATATAGCCTCTTTGGTACTCATCTGATTCTTCCTCCAAAACGATGTCATTTGCTAGAATGAAATCTGCATCTTTGTGTATAGCCGAACTTTCTGCATACTCCTCATCCTCCGTAATATAAATAGGCAAATCATCAGGAGTAAAGAAGTGGTTTTCTTCACCTATTATATTCTCGTCCTCATCTGACTCCGGTCCATGCACAAAATTTTGCTGCAAAGGTGGCTGTACTGGTTGTTGTGCTGCCTGCTCTTAGGCTCATTGATCTCTCTACCTTATTCTATATTGTGGTTGTTGCTGGCCACGGAAGTTAGGATTTCTAACTTGTGGCTCAGGTTTGTCAAGTTTCACCCTTTCAAGCATCTGCTCTACCTTCTAGAGTAATTGATCTACCGAGGAAGATTCTTCTTTTACGGTGACCTTCTTTTCTGCCTTTACTCTAGCCCTCTTGGTCGGCAGATTTGCTTTAACGCTGCCGCTATCTTCTGCATGTCTTCCATTGTGGTCAGTTCTCTCTCTCTTAATTGCTAAGCCATGTCAACATCAAAACCATCCGGAAACTTCACCATGGCTAGCCCCACAGGTGGCCTTAGATGATCGTTAATTTCATTATAAACAGAATTGAATCTAATGCAATAGTCTTGGACCGACTCACCAACGTTTCGTTTGATTTGCTTATATTCAGCTAGAATTTGGAGAGGATTCTTTTTCACTTCCCAGTGGCCTAAAAATTGTCTTTGTAGGTCGGCCAAGGTAGCGATACGTGCAGCCGGCGAAGCTCTGAACCATTTCCTCACTTCACCTGCAAATGTTTGTACAAAGAGTCTCATTGCCACATTCTCCGCATCGATCTCGTGAAGTTCACATAAATCTGCCATTCTGTCCACATGTTGCTGAGCAGTAATGCTGTTAGGACTACCATAAAAAAATGGTATTTTGCTTTGATAATCTGTGAGCATATCATATAAAACTTGAGGCAGAACAAGAGGTGCAAAAAGAGCAGCCATCACTCTTGGTGGGTTTGGCCTTGGAGGTGTTGGAGGAGTGTGCGCAGTTTGTAGGGGGCTAGCGATTGGAGTTTGAAGCTGTGGTACAATGTAATTATCAATTGACTGGTTAGCCCTTTCCGTTTCCAAGTCTACAAGAAACTGTATATTGGGGACAGTAGAGTCAACCGCCCTTTCGGATTTGGTCTCGAACAATGATATTTCAAACTACTCATCAAAATCTAGCTCTTCAAGATACTCAAAAATGTTAGGGCATGAATGGGATTTTAACAAGGGAGATATAGAGCTCTCTTGACGACAAAGTCTTGGAATCAAATCAGGATTTTCATAGATGTGCGGAGGATCTGGATCTAGATTAGCTCTGGTATATCTTCTAGAAGCCAGCGTGTTATTAAGAAAAATCATAAGGACACGACCAACTCACTCAGCCTATCAAATCCTAAACTTATCATCTGGAAGCTTAGAATTGTCGAGAAGTAAGGGGAGTAATTTCGTCCCCATTGGAGTCGCCACTATGTTATCACCTAAATCTACCTTAGGCTGAAGGAAGGCAAAGTTCAGGATAACCACAAACCACACTCAGTCTGGTAGCTAGCCCTACCAGAACAGGAGAGGGCTCTCTCCCTGTCACGCTCAGTGAATAATTAAACAATATGGTCTGAGATGACTTACTATGAATATTGATTTTAGGCTAGGTAAATAAATATGGAAACAAGAAGCAATTTTTTTATAAATGACTAAGTTTCTGGGATATATGGGACCAACAAACAGTATGAGCAGAGAATTTAACACAAAGGCACAGATTACTTCGTGAGGCAAGACAGGCGGAAAGTCTAGCAATTAAATTTGAAATAATGTGGAATGGAAAGATTGTTTAGGAGGGTGAAAAGGGCATAAACACTTGAATCCTTTTCAACAGAAGAAGAACACATAACGTGAAACTTTCCCACAGGCAGAGAAATAAACACGAATTCTACCTTATCTTACTTAGAAAATTTCACTGGAAATGAATATGAATGAACTGTGAAACATAACGAAATACATATGAAACATAAAGAGAACACATTTGCTACACTCACACCACATGAATCTCATGAACCAGAGCCGCTGCCTTTCATTAATTCTCCGTCAAAATATACAATGAAGAACTGAGTTTCTCTCCCACAGTCTCCCAGAAATTACAACCAACCCTTTGAAAATGGTTTTGCATACAATAAATAAACTATGCCATTGGGAAATAAAATGACCCACAGCTGGGGAGTTTTTCAAATCATTACAAACTGGAAATGGAAAGCCAACCATTAGTGACATGTGCAGCGTTACAAAAATGACAAATTGCTTGGGTGACTGCTCGCCTTCCTTTGCCACCTGGATAGAAGCCAAACTTTAGTGGAAATACTCTTTAAACTTTGCCTTAGGTACCGAGAAAAATGTAGTGTAAATGAGCAGGCCCACTTGGAGAAAAGCGAAATGTCGCGAAGAGGACGTGATTTTGGCCTTTGGGTCTATATGCGCCGTGCCAAAAACTATATGCGCCATGCCACTTTGGAGGTGATTTTGAGGTACCTGCTAAAGTCCAAATTGTGCCCAAGTGTGCTTGTTGGAAAGCCCTACCTATCTACTTTCCAACCCAAGTGGAAGTTCTGAATTTGGTGCTCATTTTCCCCTCCAAAACTTCAATCTCCCAAGACTGCTTCCTGTGTGTCAAAATAGGGGCAGAGAGGTCATTTTTTGAGTGTTTTTTACCTCCTGGGGACTCAAAACTTGCCCAAACTTCTTGGCCATGCACCAACAGTCATGATTTTTCATGCTAAATCCAAAAATGTAAACCATTTGTGATTTGTAGCTCCCAATCATAAGCGTCGCGCCAGTGGTGCGGCGCACAACGAGAAAAACCATGTTTTGTGCCCAAAAATTTGTCACGTGAGCAAAATTGCCCCAAATTTTTTGTAATTTGGGCTGAATATTCCCTATGAAGTGCTATGCTAGGCCACAAAGGCTTCAGCCAAGATTCATAGCTGATCTTGCTCTTTTTTCCTCTTTTGTCCTTTTTTCGCTCTCCTCAATTTCGCCTTCAAACTCCTTATCCGAGCCTTTGAACTCATGTTTCGTGCCCTGTAGTGATAAACCATCTGCCTCAATATGGTTTTTTCCTTGTCAGCCTTCTATAACAATCTCTCAAGGTGGATGTTGATACGCTCGAGCCAGGACTCTTGGTCATTGTTAATCTCTTGCTCCAATGGAGTGAGCTCAATCCTCCTATGTTGGGCAGCTTGGCGATTCTCGCGGATGTTTTGCAGCTCCATGATCTCATGCTGGTCTTCGAGCTGTTTGTTCCTCTGCTCCAAATACCTGATAATCCATTTAGCCCTCTCCAAATTGAGAGACAAGGCTTGGATCTCCGTTTGCTGCTCTTGGATGGTCCTCCTAAGTTTAGCACTCCCCTCATCTGTATCATCATGATGAATGAGGATGAAGTCGAACTCTCGTTCACCTGATGGCCCCTTGTCATGCATGGGCATCTTGCCCTTGTCCTGTACCTGTGTTGCCGATGTCAGAAGTGAGGCCCCTTCCACCCCGGGTGGAGATAACACTCGCTTTGCTATTGCAAACAAATGTCTAATGCCTCTCTGATAGGTGATGAATACTGGCATAGTAGTGGTCTCATGGCACTCATACTGATGAGAAGGACCACCTATCTCATGTTCAACCTCTGATAATACTTGTGAAGTGTTGAAGAGGTCACGGGAGATGAAGTCATCCCAAGTAATGCCTTGTAATCCCAGCTGATGATCCACCAAAATCTTAATTAGAGCAAAATGATAAACGCTATTAAGTTGCTGCTAAGGGGTTTTGTGCTGCATGAAGGTGTTCATCCTCTCTATGTTCCTGCAAATGAAATATGGGATGTTCATCATCCGTACCCTGGTAAAGTGCATGAGCAACCTGATGTGATAGGCATATAGACGAGAGAACCTCCCCTCGCAGCTGAAATATTTCATGATCAACTTCATGAGTGGAGCATATTCATCTTTCAAATATCGGAATGGAAAGACTCTTTGGAGCTGCCTCAAGAAACTGGCCTTAATGTAAGGATCATAATGTTGCTGATCAACCTTTTGTTTCTTGTGCCATGCTTCTCCAACGTTTGGTATGCCGGTTGCTAATGAGACAGTTTCAGGTGTCAGTGTGAAGGTGACACTGGCTAAGATAGCATGATCTCCATGTAAGTGAAGCACAAAAAGACGGGCCAACTCATGATGAACTCGAACACTAGCCACCTTTTGACAAAACTCCAAACATGACAGATGTTGGAAACATGACATAGCAAGAGGGTAGGCTTGCAATTCTGTAAGGGTGGTTGGTTCATCCCTAACATGTTTTCCACTTTTATGATGCCTCCGGGGAGCCTGTTCTTCCGAGGATGAATCACTTTGGGTTTCCATGTCATACTTCGATGAATGCTCAGATGCCATGACTGCTGTATATGGACTGTGCTTGGGCTGCCCTTTGACGATGTATGCAACTATGTGTTGTTATGAACTCTGCCACCAAGGGGAACAATGCAAAAGGGACTGTTAGGAAGGGGAATAATATGATGGGATTAGGGGTTATGGGGAGAGATTTTGTTTAGGGACATGAAGGAGGGTTTGGGGAATTTATAAGGTAGGGTTTTGGGGTTTTTCGTTGACAAAGGAGTGAAGGGGATAGGGAATAGGGGTTTAGTAATGTTTAGGGTAGGGAAATATGGAAAAAATGTAATAGGGGGGAAGGGAACAATGGAAAGAAGGGGAAAAATGAAAGGTGAAAGGGACGAGGAACCTTGGTATTCAACACAACAAATTTGCAACCCTAAAAGCAATGGATTTGATGATTTCAAGTGGTAGGGTTTAGGCGTTTTTATTACAACTATCAACGCCCATAAACCATCATCATATCCACAAAATTTGATGAGCAACCAAGTTTTAGACCCTCCCTGTCAATTGGAAGGGATTCAAAGCAATTTGTTGCAAATTTGGAACAAATTCGGGCCTTTGTGGGTGTGCGCCGCACAACAAACCCAGTGCGCCGCACTCTGTGTTTGAGCCGGACAGTGCAGTTTCACCACTGTGGGGTCGTGCCCTGTGCGCCACGCTCTCTATGTGCGCTGTGCTCCTCTGTTTGTGTACCGCGCCCTTGAAAACTCCTCCAAACTCACCCAAAACGCGTGCTAGCTTTCTCACAATCACTTTGCAATGTTTCTCTCTACCTTGGTATGCAAAATGACTATGTTTCTTGTAGAAATTCTATATAAAGGCATTTGGAGTCATGGATTTAATTTTTGTTTCTTCAAAACCCACTTTGATAATGTTTTATTTTGGCACTTTTTCCTGATTTAATGCAACTTTGTATTTCACTTTTCCCTTTGAATTTTTAGCTAAAATGATGAGATTTTTGGCACTTTTTGTAGGGGTCGCATGACATGGCATTTGGCCAAGGAAACCATGACTGTGGCTAAAGAGATCAACTGGAGACTTTTTTGAAAGTTATCACAAATGACACACTATTTGACTGTTCTTCAAAACAGAGTTTTGAAGAACAGTCGTAATCTGTCAACATGACGATGAAAATATTTGAATCACAACTTTGTAAGGGCCTCCCTCTGGCCTACATGGCTTTATTGGACATGGATGAAGACGAAATTGACTAATCCCTAGACCTAATGACTGAAAATCACTCTCGTCCATTAAAAGATCGAACATTGACTGTCATTGACTTTAGTGAACATTGATGAAAATACCTAAGCCAACAGGTGCCAGACATGAGGGGAAATGAATGACAAGACCTTTTCGTCATATTATGGCATGCCCCTAGCGGAATGCAGCTGAGTGAATGGAGCGAGACTCCTAAAAATGAAATGCAGAAAGATTTTTGATCTCTGACGGAGGACTGACAAGACCGACTCTAACAGTGATGAGGAGTGGGATAACAATTGGAAATGATAAAGGTAAACAACTTGAATAGGATGCATGGGTCCGCAAGGTCCTAGAGAAGGAAGTGGGTTTTGATCTTAATCACATGAAGGAAACATTCATTGAGGCCAAGAAAAATTTCACTGAGTCATCCACCTCAGGAAGTCAGGACAAGGTGCAAGAAACTAGTGCGCCTGCAGAGGTTGATCCCTCTGTGCTTACTACATTTTTGGAGACCTGCATAAAGTTGTCGCGCGATAGAAAAGTTGTGGAAGGTCTACAGGAGTTGATAAACAAATGTGCTAGTAAATAGAAGGTCCCTGATGGACACCGGGTATTCAGAAAAATTGGCAAACATAAGGCAAGAACAGGGCATGAGATGAGGCTCACCATGCAGATAGGAGATTATGAGATGGACTAGGTCATCCTGGATCTAGGGTCCAATGCAAATGTACTACGAAAGCAAACATGGGAAAGAAAGAAGAGACCTATGCTACAATGGTCTTCGATTCATCTTAGAATGGCGAACTAGAAAAAAATCATCCTGATGGGGCGATTATATGGAGTAACAGTTGATATAGAAGGTACGAGTGCAATGGTTGACTTTGAGGTTATAGAGATCGTTAATGACAGTAATCCATACCCGTGCTCCTGGGGATTGAGAGGGCCATTGATATGAATGGATTCATCAATTTAAAAAAGAGGAAAATGTCATTTGAAAGGAAATCGCTCCGAGTTGTAGTACCATTTGATCCTTTAGAAGGGGTGCGTTATACTAAACTAGTATGCGATTACAAAGAGAGTGATGTTGAACTAGATCAAATCTACAAAATAATAGCATGAGACCAAGACTAGATCAATCCAATGACAAATGGATGGATTGAATGGGACTGAGATAGTTCTTGTACCTTTGATTCAGATGAAGAGTTGGAGCATTGGCAATATCATTTGCATGAAGTATCTACACTGCAATGAAATATGATGACAAATTCATTGCATTGTGTCTCGTTGGAGGTACGGAAATTACCCTATTATGATGGTTTAACCGATGTGGATAAGTTTTTGGATCCATTTGAGTGTGAAGTCCCTGAGAATCACTGCTTCCAAGCATTAGATTTGGCACTACGCACTACGCCTGCACGATGGCAGGGTATGCATAAAGATAGTTTTGATGAATGGATAGATTATAGAAGGATGATGAGATTACGGTTTGGGTGTCCTAACACTCGATTGACTGAGAAATATAATGGGAAGGATGATCCACATGATCACCTAGCAAAATGGACTAAAGCATGGGGAATAGAACCGCAGCTAGATTGGGTACACATATTTTTCCATACTTTGGATACAATTCCCATGAATTGGTATCTGGAAATGGAGCTCCGCCATGGCACCGCAGAGTGGGATATATTGAGGGAAGGATTCTTATTGACCTTTGAATATGGCTTTGCAAGCATCAATGAAGCCCTACAGGAGATTAAGGTAGTTATCTTCAAAACTCCGCAAGAACCTATGGAATGGGTCCAACCGGATTGGAGCACCCAGCTATGCCATGCGTTGGAATGCTATAATGTGACTGTTGAAGAGGAGGATGAAGATACGAGAAACATTAATATTCCAAAGGCATAAGGGCATCACGAAGTCGAGGGCCCACAAATAGACAACCCAGACATCACCACACTATTGAAGACAAAGCAAGTAAGCATTGGTACTGAAGCAGAACCAAAGTTTTCAAATATTGGAGATTATTGGGATGATGCTATTGTGGATAAAGTTGTTGAGTTACTCCGCGAATACCAGGATCTATTCCCTACCAATTTTTTCAATTTTAAGGGCATAATTGGTGATTTGGGCATTATGAATATCACTCTAAAACGACACACAAATCCTTTTAAACAAAGGCCATATCGCTTTAATCCTAAGTACAAGGAAATGGTTCTCCTAGAGCTGCATAAGATGCTAGAAGCAGGCATCATAGAACCGGTTGAAGTATTTGATTGGGTAAGCCCGATGGTAGTTCAGGAGATGAAACAGAAGGGTGAGATAAGGATTTTCGTAGACATGCAAAAGCTTAATGATGTGTGTGTCCATGATCCATTCCTAACGCCATTTAATGATGAAGTATTAGACAATGTTGGAGGGCGAGAGGCATACTCATTCACTGACGGGTTTTCAGGGTATCAATAGATCAAGATCGCACTTGAGGATAGGAAAAAAATGACCTTCACGATGGAGTGGGTTTGTTTTCAATACACTTTGATGCCATTTGGACTCAAGAATGTGCCTGTGATATTTTCTCGCGTAGTCATCAAAATGTTTAAGGAGTTCATTCATAAGTTCCTGGAATTCTACTTTGATGACTGGATGGTGTTCAGATTAGTAAAGTGCCATGTTGCAAGTCCGTGCCTAATGTTGGATACATGTCGCAGGTATTAGATCACGCTAAATTTGAAGAAATGCATCTTCTATATTCCCTTTGGTATCTTGCTGGGTCGTGTGGTGTGTAAGCAAGGGTTGATGGTGGACCCTGCAAAGAATGCAGTAATTGTGAATTTGGAGGCCCCAAGGAACGTTAAGAAGTTGCGTGCAATGCTGGGACATATGGGATATTACAGAAAATTTATCAAATCATATGTTCAAATTACGTGCCCTGGAGAAACTACTGAATAAGGATGCAACATTTTGTTGGGACAAAGAATGTTAGCGCAACGTAGACGTATTGAAAGAAAATATGGTCACCGTGTTGAGCTTGGTATTCCCTGATTGGAAAAAGGAATTTCACGTACATGTGGATGCCTATTGCATTGTGTTGGGTGCAGTGTTAACGTAGGCTGGTGAAGGACAAATGGACCATCATATAGCTTTCACGAGTAGGAAATTATCGAAGGCTGAGAAGAATTACTCAACAACTGAGTGCGAAGGATTGGCCATGGTGTACACGTTGTAGAAGTTCATGCACTATCTGTTAGGCAGACATTTCAAAATGTACATAGATCATTCTACCTTAAAATACCTAGTCAATAAGCATGTGTTGGGGGGGAAGATCTGCAGATGGTTGCTACTATTCCAGGAGTATGACTTTTAAATAATTGTGAAACTAGGGAGGTTAAATGTGGGACTTGACCATCTATGGCGGATCAAAAGAGGAGAGGAGCCTAATAATTTGGAGGAAGGATTTCCAGATGTGCAACTCTTTTAAGTACGCATAACGAATAATCATTTTGCTGATATTATTCACTTCTTGACTACGGGAATGACACCAGAAGGGTATACAGGTTAGCAAAAGAAAGAATTAGTAGTGCGCACAACAAATTTTTCAATTATTGTGAGACATCTGTATAAGATGGGTGGAGATAAAATATTGCGAAGATATGTGCCATATTTTGAGAGGGATAACATTCTCGCTGAAGCTCATGGAGGGGTTGCGGGAGGTCATTATGCAGGAAAAGCGACTACGCAAAATATTTGGCGCACAGGTCTATGGTGGCCAACGTTGCACAGGGATACCAAAGCATATTGTAAGGTCTGCGATGCATGTTAGAGATTTAGCAGGCCATCGTGAAGGGACGAATTGTAATTACAACCTCAAGTATCTTCGCAACCCTTTGAGAAATGGGTGATTGATTTTGTTGGGCTAATTCAGCCACTAGGAAAGAAAACTAGTGTGTGTTATATCATCATCGCGACGAAATATCTCACCAGATGGACGGAAGCACAACGGTTAAGGATTGTACAAGGGCTATGGAAACAATTTTTTTTTGAATATGTCTTAACCAAGTTCGGCTACCCAAAAGTGTTGATAAGTGATAGGGGTACACACTTTCTGAACGAGATGATCAACGCCTTAACTGACAAATTCCAAGTCTACCATTAGAAGAGTACATCGTATCACCCACATTCCAATGGAACTGTTGAAGCCTTCAATAATATTTTGGAGAATGCACTGACGTAGATCTGCAACACACAACGAACTATCTAGGATGTACGCGTACCTACAGTACTATTGGCTTATATGACTACTTGCAAGAAGCTGACAGGGAAAACGCTGTTCAGATTGGTATATGGTGTCAAAGTTATAATTCCAATGGAGTATATTATGCCTAGTCTGCGCATGAAAACTCTCACAGGTATGGCAGATTGTGAGGTGCTAGAAGAACAGCTCGCGCAACTAATGGAGCTCAAAGAGGATCAATTTTTGGCAGGATTTCATCAGCAAGTATAGAAGGAACGTGAAAAAGCATGACACGATCACCACATCAAGCTTCGCACGTTCAAGGTAAACGATCTTGTCTTGTTATACGATAGTAATTTCACTAAATTTCTGGGTAAATTTCAGATGCATTGGCTCGGGCCATACATTATCAAAGAAATTACAAATGGAGGCACAGTTCAGCTTGCGAAGCTGAATGGGGAACCTTTTCCGGGGAGAGTGAATGGGAGCATATTGAAGTTGTATATGGGGGATCCTGCACAATGACTATATGGCGGAAGGATAGTATTAATGCTCCAGGTAGTTACAAAGGAGCGTGAGACTATAAACTACATTGCCAGTTTGGAGGACAATGTAGTGAGCCGGCTGTGTAGAAAGTGATGAAGTTGCAACCTATGACGCTGCACATAGGAAGCTACACCATGGAGGGAAGTACTATGCAATGCTGCAGAAAAGTGACCGTTGGAGTCATTGTTCATGACTTGACAGCCAAAAGACGATTAAGAGGAGCAGGATGGCGGCATTTAAGGCAAAAATATTTGAATATCTACCACCAAAACATCATTAATTATCAAAAATCGCGGGAACGGTTGGATTTGAATTCAAAAACCCCTATAGATTATGCATGTCGGTCCAACAGAGAACACTTTGTGCTCTTAGAATTGTTAGTGTGATTTGCTATCTATCGCCTATGAATCGATTGTATTGGGAAGATTTAGTCGCAAACCTCACATTTTCTGAGTTGTCCAAGCTAAACCAGAAGTTTATCCTAGAGAAAATGCTTGGCCCAAGTCTCGATGAAACTATGAGTACTAGCGATGTCGTCTCTGAGGGACTTGCCCCGGAAGTGTTAAGTATGGAAGCTTTGGCTCCTGTGCCTATGGTGCCAATGTCACCTAGGTCGAAACTTACCTTGACCAGAGAAACCCAAGCATCCAAATCGAAGAAGGACAAGTAGAAGAAACCGGTGTCGGTGCGTGCCTCCTTGTGAAAGCATTCTGAAACACATAAGTCGAAGAAAGATAAGCAACCAAGGAAGGTAGTGGACACGAAGGTAGAAGAAGGCCAGGGGACAGAAGACATAGATGCTGAAGGAGTGGAGCGCATAACCAGGCTACCTGCGTATATCCCTCTAAGGAAGGGAAATGCGAAGGTCATGAAGGAACTAGACTCTGAGAAATTCACCATTTCCAAGTCCCTGCTACTTGAGTAGGTTCCTTTTGAAGGTTCGCGGCTCATGCGAATCCCACTGGTAAATATGGAGGATTGGGACCTCGTAGATCACGTTAGGTTTCCCCACTTGGAGAAAAATAAATATATGAGAAAGTTTTATTATGTAGAATCAAGTGTGACGGAATTAGAGAGGGAGGAATGGATCCACGGTGTGGAGCACTCAAGGTTACTCAATCTGCTGTGGGTACCCTATTAGCGCCTCCCCTATCAACACAATTTGTGTGCGCCAGCTACTTACATTGGTGAATGATGGGTTTTTATGGATAGGAGGGCCTATACCCATCACATATATGCTCATTCATAGAATAACACACCTACCTAATAAGGGCGCGAACCTAGCCAAGTAGTTTAGTGGAAAGATAGGGGAGAAGGACCTTGCATAAAGAATGAAGAAAGATTACGACCTTGTGAAGAAGTCGCGAGGGTATTCAATTATGTTGATTTCAAACCTCGTAGTTCAAATAGCCACCCAAATCTTAGCAGGGAAGGTGATGAGGAAATGTCGCATGGACGAAGTTCCGGTGCCTGTAGTGTCCCTGGCTACATAGTGTGCAGAGGGCGTACAATTCATTTGGGTCAGATACCTTTGTCAAGAATTTTTGGAAAACAATTACAAGGCCTAGGATGATACCAAGCCATTTCATTACGCTTGGTTATTTTTTTCCATTATATTGGTTGCATGGAAACTATTAGAGGATAATCAATTTCCTCCACTTGAAGAAGGATTAGCGAAAGCAGCGCAGTTTGCTTCCTTATGGGCTACCAAGGATGCAGCACGGATTGCTGAAATGATGATCTTTTGGGTCCTTATGTAGATGGATCTCCACATGGCCATCAACCAACATTCGAGGTTGTCCCCAACCTTGTTCACGCAGCTGTCAGCCTATGCAACATTCAAGGCTGACTTCCAAAGGGTGTATGTCTAGGTGCGGAAGGATCTAGGGCAGAAGTGGTATGAATTTCCATATTTGGCAACATAAACGGATGTACAGGAGGTGGTAGTGAGGTGGCTTGCAGAGTGGCGCGCCCCATTAGACCTCGTTGTTGGAACAAGCATGGGTGCAGAGAGTTTTGCCACACAGAAAAGGAAGGAGGCAGCTAAGCAGGCTGCACATAACCTGGCTGCACAGAAAAAGAAGGAAGCCGCAGAGAAGGATCGAGTGGAGCAAGAGCGCGTTGCCAAGGAGCAGGAAGAACATGAGTAGTGTGGAGCCATGGTAAAGGAAGGAATGGCCATCCTAGATGCCATAGTCATTGACTGTATGACATTGTTCGAGAAAGCAATGGAGTTGGTGACCAATCTGCAGGAGGATCCAAACCTACAAACATTGAATACAGAGGTCAGGGAGCTGCAATGAAAGCATATCCTAGCGTAGGTAGAAGAAGCACAAAAGAAGGAGGCCTTGCTAAAGGTCAGGTTGCAACCATGGTTGGAAGAGGCTTATCATGTCACGACAACCATCCAGGATAAACTTAAAGGCTTGCAGCAGACACAACAAACAATGAGGCTGGATGCAGAGGGACTAGCTACAAAAAAGTTAGTTGAGGAAGTCAAGCATGTAGCAACTGAGAGTGGTGCCAAAGTCATAGTAATCCAGGTGGAGCTGGGAGATCATCGTAGCAAGATCACAGCGCCAATCGATTGACTCAAGGGGGAGTGACGATCTTTGTGTTGGGGGCCTGTTGGGATGGGGTCCCCTGGGTCAGTTTTCGGGTTAAGATAACCCAAGTTTTGATACAATTTTGTAATTAATGTAAAGTCTCTGTGATCTGTGGATGCAGAGTTCGTAGAGGAGTAGGAGTCAAAGGGGGTTTAGCCCCTTGTTTTATGTAAAGTATGAGTCGGTTTTGAGATCCACCCATGGTCTACGGACCATGGCATTGTATGCAAAAGGCTATAAATATGTGTGTCTTAGAGAGCCTAAGAAAGGTCATGTTAGTGATGAATAATGGCTAAGCAGTGATAGTGAGATGAAGTGGGTCAGATAGGAGAAGGAAGTCTCTACAACTGAGTGTGTAGAGGCCTAGGTAGAGTCTCCAGCTGAGTGCGCAGGGTAGTTTTGAGTCTGTAATCCTGAATAAAGATCAATAAAACATAGTTTCCGAAGAATTCTTGTGTATCTCTATTTACTTCTATTTATGTTATATGGTGTCTATGAATAATGCGTTTTATGGAATATTTATTGTGATTCTGTTGGATAATTGTTAATGATGTACGCAAAGCATGTTTATGTATTTTTGCAAAGACTCAGATAAAATATATGATGTTTACTAATAACTTAAGTAACTTTGCGCGAACCCTAATCTGGGGCTACTTTCTGATGTGAGTAAGTAGATAGATTGACTATTAGAGGTCCGCAAAGACTAATCGTAGACCTTCGCGAAGGTATGAAGGCTGTTTGACACATTTACAACAGTGAGCCCTAGGAGTGTATCGATTTGCGCGAAGGCAGATCCGAGGCACTAAAAGACATCACACTAGTCTCTAGATGTAAAAAATTAGTTCTTGCATCCCCCCATATTGCTTCGGGTGAGACTCCATCTTGCGCTACGCGGGTTGTTGCCGAAAGGGCCAATAGTGTAGGGATTTGTTGGTTGGCGCAACTAACTCCGAACCTGTGTCAGGACCCCCTAAGCCAACAAGCATATTTTTTTTATATACAATCATTCATGGATTTTGAGCCTAATGAGGAGACACATAGGGGGCAGAGATATTATTAGGCCTGCCATCACTATATTTGTAAATCATTTTTTGACATTGTAATCTATGCTTTCGCAACATAGAAAATTGCAAAAGATGTTTTCCAGTGATGATTGGAATAAAAGCTAGTGGTCTCTCAAATAGGAAGGCAAAGAGTTGAAAAATAAAGTTAATGAAGAAATATTTGGAAAAAGGCAGTAGAGATTGTGAAGGTTGTTGAGCCACTGGTTAAGGTGTTGCGGTTGGTGGATGGGGAAATAGTCGCTATGGGCTTCATTTATGAGGCTATGGATCAATAAAAGGAGCAAATAAAGAGGGCATACAAGGTTAGAGTAGCTAAGTATGGGCCCATTTGGGAAATCATTGATGAAAGATGGAGCAATCAACTCCATCGCCCTATACATGCAGCTGGGCATTTTTTGAACCCACGATATCATTATAAAGCTCTAGAGGCAGGTGCTTCAGGTGGGGAGGTTAGAGATGGATTGATTGACTACATTGATCGCATGATCCCATTGGAGTGCGATCAACTGGAGATAAATCAACTGGTCACAACTTTTAGCAAAGCCACAGGTATCTTTAGCAAGAACCTAGCAAAGATAGCAATGGAAGCAGATGAGCGAGGTAAATAAAAATTTCAATTTTCAAATTCTTAATACTTATTTTGTTCAATTGTTTATAATTTGAAAGTTTGATATAATTTGTTGAGATAACTCTTACTCATTACACTACTATGTTTTTTGCAGCACAATTGTGTGAGGCTTTTGGTAGTCACTATCCTCAATTGCAGAAGTTTGCAATTCATAGTTTGAGTCAAAATTGCAGTGCTACTAGGTGTGAGTGCAATTGGTCTGCCTTTCAGAGGATTCACATAAAGAAGAGAAACCCTTTGGATAAAAAATGGTTAAATGATCTATTTTATGTCCAATACAACCTCCGTCTTAGATGTAACCGATTACTGAACAAAAGACCTGATTCAAATCGCGTTGTGTTTGAAGATATTGATCCAACATTAGATTGGGTAGTGGAGAGTCATCCAATAGAGTTTGATTTTGATGAGGATCTTGATTTGGATTTATAGGCAGTGGAATCACTTCAACAAAATGTTCAGTTGAATACAGATCCACTTGTACCAGCCTTAGGCCCAGCCCCAAGTCCTCTAGTTGCAGACATTTCCTTTGCTCATCCAAAACAGAAGCACATATCTCATCTATCTCAGTGTGCAACTACTACACAACCTGCTAGTGCTACCACTTCTACAATTTCAGCTGGCGATGATGATGATGAGGAGCTATGGGTTTCCTTGTCTAACTCTGATTTGTAGGTTGATCTAGATTATGTTGGCTCCTCTAGCAGTAGCTAGTAGTAGTGGTCAGTGGTGACTAGTAATGTTTCACAATTTACTTTTGTTGTAGAGGCCATTTCTAGCCTCCTTGGTTATGTGTTTTTGTTTTGATCTCTATATCACCATTCATGTATGTATTGGACAATGCACTCAGTGCCATTTTGATATAATGGATATATTCATGAGCCTAATTTGACCATATGTTGTCTTGTCTCTATATTCTAAAGATTTATGTTTGGAAACATGAGTGAAAATCTTTAAAATTATGTTTTTTTATAAAAAAATAAATATTTAATGTATTTTTTACAATGGTCGAGTCATTGAAATAAAACCGGCCAAGTCAATACCAATTTGGAGTAGGATTCAAAGCCAACCCTTGGTCGTTTGTTAACCGGAGTCAAAGTTTTAAAACATTTCCTTCCATACAACATCAAGCCCTTCACAGATGAGGTACTATGTGACGTTGCTCCTCTTGATGTTTGTGATGTATTATTAGGCCAACCATACTTGTGGAAGTGACATGCTGTGTATGAGTCAAGGCCTCGCAATTTTATTGTTACCTTGGGAAAAAAGTTGTACAGGATATTGGAGTTAGCACCGCTTATCGCCATCTCTTTGGTTAGTGCAAAACAATGCAGTAAGCTCATTTCAAAAACCAAGAAATTTGTTTTCCTAATGATATGCCCTCAGGGGAAGAAGAAGAAAGTGGCCGTGACCTCCAGAAATGACTCCTCTGCACGAAAAAAAATAGATGGACAAGGTCATGGAGTACGAGGAAATCTTCACCTCCCCTGTAGGGTTGCCTTTGCACTGTCAGGTCAAGCACTCCATCAATCTGACCCCAGGTGCACCGTTGCCCAATGGACCAATCTATCAATGCTCTATTCTAGAGAACGATGAAATCAAGTGGGAGATTTAGGATTTGTAATATAAAGGTCACATCTGACCGAGTTCATCACCCTGTGGGAGTCCGATTGTGTTGGTACAAAAGAAGGATGGGACTTGGAGACTCTGTATTGACTATCAGGCAGTGAACAAGATCACTGTCTCGAATAGGTACCCGATCCCATGGATTGATGACCTTCTGAACCAACTCAAGGGGGCCAAATATTTCAGCAAGATTGACTTGAAGTCCGGATATCACCAAGTACTAATCGAACCCTCCGATGTGTGGAAGAATACCTTCAAAGCTAAGAAGGGGCTTTTTGAATGGTTGGTTATGCCTTTTGGGTTGAAAAATGCTCCTACAACCTTCATGAGGCTGATGGATGACATCTTGTGGCCATTCACCAACTCATTTGTAGTGGTATACTTGGATGACATCCTGATCTTCAACCAGATTTGGGAAGAGCACCTCCACCACATCCAATTCTCCAAACACTGCAACAACACAAGTTGTGTACCAATTTCGAGAAATGCACTTTTGGCATGACCCAAGTTCAGTATTTGGGATACATTATTGATGAACGGGGGTGCATGTGGGTCCAACAAAGATCCAAGTCATCCGATATTGGCCAGCCCCAACCACTCTGACCGAGCTCCGTAACTTTCTGGGTCTTGCCAATTTCTACCCCAGGTTTGTGTAAGGGTTCTATCATATCACTTGGTGCTTGAGTCAAGCCACTAGGGGAGGAGAAAAAGAAAAAATATTTTGGTATGAATCTCAACATAAGGTGTTCGCAGAGTTGAAACATCGCCTCTGCTCTGCACCTATGCTCACATTACCATACTTGCAACAACCATTTGAGATTGAGACAAATGCCTCTGACTATGTTATTGGGGCAATCCTTACTCAACAGGTGCATCCAGTGGCATATCACAATGATACACTTTCAGACATAGTTTGAAAGTATCCCACTTATAAAAAAGATATGTATTCCATTGGGTAGGCCTGCCAACAATGGAAGCATTACATTTTGGGAAAGGAAATGATCATCCACACATGCCGATGACCCCTACATCTCATACAGACACAAGGGAAGTTGTAGAATGATCACCATTAGAAGGGTTCCACATACTTGCAACAATTCCATTTGAATATCAAGTATAAGAAGGGCAACACCAATAATATTGCAGACTGCCTCAGTCGACCACTAATCATGGTGTTAACCACTGTGATCAACTCTTGTGGGAATGAGACTTCTGATTGGCCACTTCTCTACAAAAGCGACCCAGAATTCAGCCACACATACCAGACACTCTTGATGGGTCAACAAGTTCCAGATTTTCACCTCCAAGATGCATTGTTATGCCACCTAGGACACCTTTGTGTTTCTTCAAGAGAGCGTGCCAAGATGATTTGGGAAGCACACTACAGTCGGGTTGCTGGGAATTTCGGGTTGAGAAAATAGTGGCAGTACTATAGAAGTATATCTATTGTCCGAATCTTCGACAAGATGTCAGGAAGTACATTAGGTCCTGCATTTCCTACATCATTGCCAAAACGACCATCAAGAAGAAAAACCTCAATACTCTGCTGCCTACCCCTAGTTCACTTTGGGAATCCATCTCCATGGATTACATGTCAGGCCTTCCTTCTACTAAGCATGACAACGACTATATTATTGTGGTCATTGACAGATTGTCGAAGATGGCCATTATGGCGGCCTGGAAGAAGAAGATTACAATAGAATCCACTGCTAAACTTTTATTTGAATGAGTGTGGGTACGCTTTGGGATCCTACACTCTATCATCTCATATCGAGACAACAGGTTCCTTAGTACATTTTGGTCTAGTCTCTGGTCGATGCTGGACACCAAACTCACTAATTCCACAACTTTCCATCCCCAAACTGATGGCCACACAAAGGTCGTCAATAGGATGATTATAGACATTCTGCGCATGTACAACTCAAAGAATCCACGCACATGGGATGAGAGCCTCCCCTATGTCCAACACAACTATAAATGACCTCTCCATAGCTTGAATCGCCACAACCCTTTTCAGGTGGGCTTGGGATTCCATCCACTATGTCCCATTGATGTGGCCATACCATTTGCAACTACTAAGGCAGATTCATCTCATGTCTAATTCGAACCCGATAATGCAAACAAATTCATTGAGTAAATTTAGCACATCCGCTAATAGGTCCATGACATTTTGGAGAAATCAAATGCCAAGTACAATCAGTAACATGATCAACATCTGGTGCCACATAAGTTTCAAGTGGGTGACAAAGTCTGGTTGCATTTGGAGAAGGAATGCCTTACCGGGGCCTATCAGAAACTTAGACCACTCTGATATGGTCCTTACAATATTACCAAGGTTGTGGGAGATAATGAATTTGAGCTCAACATTCCCCATTCCTTGGCCTGCACCCAGCGTTCAATGTGGACCGCCTTCAACCATAATTCCCACCATTGTTGGACACATCAGAGATTGCAGAACAACTCACACCCATAAAGTTAAATCCAGACTACATGGAACAAGACCAAATTGATCGAATCATGGACACATAGATCAAGAACACCCAAAAACAAAGGATCCAACTATATCGAGTTGTCAAAGCATACCAACTCCTTCACCATGACAAGTGGCTCACGAGGGACCAAGTTCAATAAAAGTTTCCTCATCTCATGGAGGAACTCAACGCAATGGGGACCATTGTTTCCTAGGGGGAGGAATGATCCAGGTGGATATTGATGGCCATCTGCCTATTCCACTAGGATCCCCACCATTGTTTCTTTCAGTTTTTCAGTTTCCTTAACTGCAGCACAATTTACTATTTTTGGCAGTTTTTTGGGTCATGAACTTCTGGAGTTGTTTTGAGGCACTAAATGATGTTTTTTTGGAAAATAACCATCTAATAATACCAAATTTTAACTCAATATTCACTATTATCTATTGTATTCCTCAGATATATCGTCCTAACGAGGTATCATATGCGTCAAACGAAGATTGTATGCCAAATTTACGACCCTGGGAAGTTGATGTACCAATTTACCCCAACGGAGCCCATAGTTTAGCGTTTCATCTCCTAGGGTTAGGTTATTGGATATTTTGGATTTTCCATTTCTTCTCAATAATAAATAGGCCCTCAAGCCTCATTGTAAAAATGGTCAGAGGCATGTAGTCGCTACATCTCTTCTCAGAGATAAGCTACCATCGCCCGAGCTAGTCTTATTTCCATTATGTTTGTAAGCATATTCAATATTTGATATTAATGAAATGAAGTGTTATTTATATTGCAACTTTGTAGTTACGGTTATATTTGTAATTTGGTGTGTTCCTGTTTAAATTTGGATCAGTATGCCCATTGTCACACTCAACACACTAACCCATATCAACTCTCTCCTCATCTCAGTTGAGTACGTGTGCCCATCGTCGTGACCAACATTCCAACTAATATTGGCAAACTCATCGAGGTGCGCCCATCATGTGCTCAAGTCATCAAACTTGCTCGTGCATGTGGGAACCCAAAATTTCCACCGAGTGTCACAAGTATTGCATCATGAAGTGTCACTCCTTTAGATTATGCATCTGAGCACATCTACCTAAATCCATGGGGGCTTCACAGAGGGAGCAATACCATACCACATGGGTTCATATTGGGGGATATATATTGAGGAAAAAATGACATAATATATTGGGGGATATATATGGGGTAAAGGGTTTTTATATTGGCGGGTATAAAAAAATGGAGCTCAAATTTAATGAAAAAATATAAAGTGGTATAAAAAGTGTTAATGGAAAAATGGATACCTACAATATCTAGTGGAAGTAGGGTTTTTTTAAATTGGGAAGGTGTATTATTTTTGTATTGGTATGGGGTTATATAATGTGATTTTTAGGGGTATTTTCCAATATGTAGTCAAATTAAGCGTATTATTTAATATGCCACGAACGCGCATGATAGGTCATAGATTCATTAAGTGAAGCCCCCGTGCCTAAATCACTCCTACATTCCTACATGTTATGGATCCCCCTATGGTTCTAGATAAATCAAGTAGCTAATTTCATCATCGCACTAAGTTCCACAAGAAATCATGTCACTCACACAAGTGTAATAACTTCAAGCCTTAGATCATCCAAGAAAACCATCAATCACCTGCTCTACATAAGGTACCCCGAAGGAATCCAATATATGTTTTCTATGCAACTGCAACAATGAGACAAACTCATCATGACACAATGTAAAGGTGAGGTGTGGTAGTCATGGTGACCAACACCTCCATGTCCAATCCCCATTCGACCTGTTAGAAGTATTCTCCATACTTCTCTATAAGATACTTCAAGAATGGTGGATGTGAATTGATCTTCCCTTATGCCTCTTCAACAAGATTCTCCAACTCTAGGTCACAAGGAAAATCTCCTCCTAAGTCCTCTATAACTGAACCAATATCATCCTTGGATTGTATGTATAAGGTACATGTCTCTAGCCACACTCCTAGGTCAAAGGTGCCACCGTTGTGTTTGCACTGGAAACATCGGGCATCATTTAATCCTCCTCCAATTGATCTACTCTCTACTACAATCTCTCAATCTTTTTACTCAATATATTCATAATATGTGCCTACTACAAAAGAAGAGAATCCATCTCATACATCCTCTCACAAACATCATTGCCCAACTTATGATCTACTTAGTTAACCATCCTAATATATGTCATCATAAAAACCAAATTTTTGGCTCCTATTGGGTTTTATACTAATATTGAGAGGGGGGGGGGGGGGGGGGTGGTGAATTAGTGTAATGGCATTTATTTATTTCCATTCAAACATCATAAAACATCAATCTCATAAACTAAACAAGTAACACAAGATATACATGAAAATCCTTATGAGAGAAAAACAAGAAACTTCTTTATATGAAAGATCTTGTAGGCACCAACCTATAGGAGATACCAATCCCCTTTATTGCCTTGTAGGCACCAACCTCCTACATGACACACCATTATTGTCTACTACTTTGTAGGTACCAACCTACAAGAGACACCAATCCCCTCTGTTGTTTTATAGGCACCAACCTACAAGAGACAAGAATCTGCTTTACTGCAATATTTGTAGAAGCCAACCTATAAGTGACACCAGTCTCCACTGTTGCAAATATTTGTACACACCAACCTACTTACTTTCTTCTTCACAATGTTTTTTAGTTGCTTCTTCTTTCACAAAGTCTTCTTGCTACTTCTATCTTCACTGAATCCATTAGTTACTTCTACCTTCACTAGGTCTACCTACTACTTCTTCCTTCACCAAGTCTACTTCTCCCCAAACTTGTTTCTTTTAGCTTCTTCCCAAGAACGAATTTGCACAACATGCCACCTATCCAATTTTTCAAATATGATTATGAAATTTCTAGCACGTGTACTTGGATATATCTTGTCTATCTTAAAGAAATTTCACATTTCAAAACATCTCAGAAAGAACGTTATAGCAAAAATGACAAGTTAACTTGTTTGAAGCATGTTACATGAGAATTCAATAAAATTAACTTTCTCAAATAATATCTCCATAAAATTTGCAAAAATAGGTCTAAAATTTCTACCACAAGTACCTTGACATATCTCCTCTATCTCCTCCAAATTTCAGATTTTGAAACATTATAGAAAGAAAGGTATAGCGAAAAATATCAAGATGACCTATTTGAAGAAAATTTTAGGAGCATTCAATAAGCCTAACTTCCTTAGAGCATATATCTATAATTAAAGAAAACCATGTTATGTAATTTTAACCACAATGCATGATGATATTCTATCTATATCCTTCAAGGTTCAGGATTTGAAACATCTTAGAACAAAAGTTGTAGTGAAAATGTTGAGATGACATGTTTGAAGAAGATTTCAGGGGCATTCAGGAATCCAAACTTCCTTAGAACATACTTATGACATTATAGAAAATCAAGGTTTGAAATTTGAACCAAAGCTACCTGAAGAGCTTCTATTTGTATCCTCCAAGTTTCATGTTTTGAAACATCTTAGAAGAAAGTTATAGTGAAAATTCCTAGATGGCTCATTCACCCCATAAATCACATTTTTTCTCCCAACTTTACTCTCCAAGAATCGCCCCAAAATTTATTCCTCAGCTCCTATCGTGACCTCAAATTGTTTATTCGATGAATTGATTTTAAAATGAATTCATATTCCATTTATTTATAATGTTGTACACTCACTTATGTGGCTGACATATGAAGCTAGTTATGTTGCCTTGTTTGTAATTTGGTTGGGTCATCTTGATGAAATATTCATATATCCTCATTCCTATAGAGTTCGAGGGAGTGCCATATACTATTGGAAAGGTCTCAAAATAAGATTTCCAATCGTATGTGCCCATTTGAACTAGGTAATTGGAGTAAAAATTCCTTCAAAGATAAGGTATTCAATTAGGGCATCAAAAGTCCAAAAATAATATTTCCAACAATATTCATTTTCCAATATTTCTCTTGAACATCAGTAGTATCCACCAACCATTGATATCAATGACAACAATATTTTCAACAGATCCTTTCAAATTCCTCATTATGATTAGATCCTATCTTGATAGAATGAAGAAGCATCCCATGTATGGAACTAGTACTACCTTCTCTGCAATTAAAATATCATATCCCAACACCAATGCATCGTCATCCAGAATCACAATGGCAAAGATTTCTCTTCACTATGAATCCATGATATGAATGAGAATATCTCCCAATCACATGCATCTCTCCTTAACTAACAACCTTGAAGGCTTATTAGGCTAGTTGGAATTTCAGTCCAAGCTCTCTAGCCACATCCTCTCTCATAAAATATATGTAGCCCCATTGTCAATCATATTCACCATTTGAATACCATTAACGTCCATACTTAGAATTTCAAGTCAAGTCTAGTCCTCTCCTGATCTTGTTTTTTGGTATCCTTCTTCATAGAAGTTTCTCCCAAAACTTGCAGTTCTTCAATGTTGGCACTTCCTCTTGCTCCAAAGCAACTTCCTTATGCTTCAATGGGAAACTCTTTTCCAAATTCTCCTTTGGACATATCCATAATGAAAGGGGATTATTCTCCCTTGTGGTATCTATCTTCTTGGCTTCATCCTCCTTAGAAGACTTAGCTTTCCCTTGGTCCTTCTTGCTATTTCCCTTATCACCATGGCCTCCTTCTTGGTCTTAACTTCCAAAATTCCCATCCTGCCAAAAATTAAAAAGCTGATATGTTGCAATGATAACCTATACAAGAGTTTTAAATTTTTGTCTTCTCAACTTAGTCTACACCAATGGTTGCAATTCATTGATGAAATGTTATCTTCATTTGACATCTCTCTAATATCCAACATAAGGACTAGAAACTCCTTGATGTATGCCTCAATCCTTCATGCATGCTTAAAATCCGTAAGGTGATTCTTGGGGATCCATTCTTGATTGTCTTGACCAAATTGCACATAAAAAGCTTCCTTCATTTCTCACCATTTAGAAATCCTCTCTGTGATAGGCCCATATGCCAAATCCTCCACTCGAGTCCTCCACTAAAAGTTTTGTATCCCTATTATATACATAGTAGCAATGTTTACCTTATCTTCATTTAAGTATCCACTAATATTATCCTAGTAATGCTCTACATCCAAATATAAATTCCCATGCATCTTAACACTCCTAGTCCCATCATATGGTTTTGGTTCCTTGATCTTCACTCTCACTGAAGTATTGAACACTTGTTATTCAACCACTTTCTTCAACATTGGAATAGTGTATGCTTTCTCTTGGGTCAAGGGTACGAGAGAAGCCACCTCATCCCCTAGATGCTTGAAATGGCCTACCCATGCATTTTCCTTGACTTAGTCCACCATCTAAGTAATCCCTTCAAGCTCACTAATGCCATGAAGGAAATATTCCCTCATAGTCCCTAATGGGTCCTCAAATTGACATCTTTTCAACACCCATCCAATATCCTTTTGCATCCTTTTTTCCCATTTCCATCTCATTTTGATACCCTATTTATCCATAATGATGAAATTTTGGTCAAGATATAATTATCCCTTTAATATTCCATTTCAATACTTATTCTTATACATTTTCAAGAGATTACTACCTTTCTGTGCTAACAATGGTATACAAGAATGATGATGCAGAAGTACCTTCCCAATGCAGGTGTTGTAACTCTCCCAAAATTTATTGCAACTCCTTGCATGATATAGGTGTTGCAACTCCCGAGTATGACCTATTGCATTTCTCTACTTGAGTATAGTTTTTACAACTCTGAGTTGTTGCCACTCATGCCAAAACTCTAGGTTGTTGTCCCTTTTATTGCAACTCTCAACTCATTATTATAACTCTCACCTCTTCGACGCTACAACTCTTTCCTTTTGTGACTCTCATTGTTGTTGCAACTCACACCACATGCCTATTGTTGTAACTCACTCAATATTATTGTTGCAACTATGAGGCAGGGTATTGTAACTCCATGCCATTTGTAACAACACATCAAAAATCAATCTCATCACGCAAGAAAATAACAAAGTTGAATAGGTGATTAGAAAAGAATCAATGACTCAACCACCATTTGACATACATCTAGTTAAGTCAATATGTGCCCCAATTTTGTTATATTTTGGAAAATTTATGTAATGTGATGGAATGACCTAATTCTCATGGTTTTCCATCAACTGCTTTGATTAATTTAGATAGAGAACATTATGTATAAAAATCCATGCTCTCCTCGAGCTGGGTAGAAAGTAAGAAAATAATTTAGCTAGTTAGTTGATTAGGAATTAGAACTAAGTCCCTTATTGTATTTCTAGTTTCCTGCAATATAAATTTCCTTTTCATTTTGGTTCAATTAATGGTGTGATAAGCATGTAGCACCTTACTGCTTTTGTAAACTAGTGCCTCATCTATGGAGGTAGGGCGCCCTCCTTAGCCAAGTAATGTTTTGTAACACCCCCTCCCACATTTACCCAAGATAACTAGTCCACCGGGGTAAACTTGTGACAAAGAGTCATTATGATATGATTTAACTCCCCAAGTATAGTTAAGGAAGTGGAATCGAAAAACCAAAACCAAACTGACCTTCCTTGGGAGCTACAGAAACTTTAGGAGCCAACCAACCCCTCAAGGTATCCAACCCCTGAGAGAAATTGCTTCATGAATGAATTATACCCCCAACTACTCCAATGACAAGAACTAGATGTGACTAAGACCCTCCTGTCACTCCCACAACAAGGCCTCCATGTGACTGTGGCCTTTTTTAGGTAGTTATGTGCAAACAACCTTGATTTTTGAGCCCCTTTTTCAGGGCCAGGACTCAGGCCTCTACCCAAAACTTCATGAAAGTTCCAAAAATGATAAATAATAATATTACAAGGCATCTAATGAAAAAATTAAATAGGGACATGACCTAACAAGGCCCAGCCATGGCAAACATTATGTCAAACACACCATGAACATGTAATCTATAGGTCATATAAACACATTTGAGCATAGGGACTTCGTACTTATCTGATATTTTTCAAGAAGGTTTGATGCCCTCTCATAATAGCTGCATTATCATATATTAGGTCATACATTCATTATTTATTCATTTACTAATCCAAACATGATGAGATCCATAACTCAAGTCTAACATAAACCATGCTTATAACCAACATAATCACAATGATAGAACAACCATTATCATCACATAATAACCAACATATTTACACATAATACACAAGAGGAAAAGAGCTCTTATCAACATATGAAAAATGCAACCAAGCTATGGACTTCCACATACCACTTGACCATATATTGGTTGAGCCAAATCTTTCTTTCAGCCAATCACCCCCATGCCATATTCCAAGCATGAATGTGGGACTCACAACAAAACCAATTAAGGCTTCCTCAAGATTTACCATGTATCCCTCTAAGGGATTCCTAGGCCCAAACAATAAACATACAAATGCAGGCTTTACTGCAATCCCACCATGTACTGGTCAAGGGATTATGAGGACCTAAACGGGCATGGATGCCTTCGAATTTCTCCACCTAAACCATGAGGAATTTTTCCGTATCCTTGACATTATCAGTCAAGGGATTCCTAATCCCAACGATGTTATACACCTCTAGGACCACTATCACACCTAGAAAGACCCATGCCAATGATAACAAGAGAACCAAGTACACACATGCCAAAAATATCAAGGAAATCATACATGCAACTCAATATGTTCAAGTAATATCATTGTAGCCTCTTGATCCCGCTCTTCCTTTCTTGATCTTTTCTTCCCTTTTCTTTCTTATCCTTCATTTTCCTTTCTTCCCCCAATGCTAGAGTGCTCCAAAAATATTCTGTGTATGAGAGTATGAGAGAGTAGAGAGAATAGAGGGAGATATCCAAAATTGAACTAAAAAAAAAGGTTGTGAAATGATCCTCATAAGCCTTTTTATTAATGAGGCCCCTGTTTTCTTTATTTTCCCTTATTTTCCTTCATTTTCCTCCTCACATGAAACATGTGAGCTTTAACCTTCCTTTTCTTCTAATTTCCTTTATTTTCATAAATAAAATGTCAATTAATGCCTCTTTCCTTTTCAAAGCCTTTGCCATTGCCTTTTCTAATTTCCTTAGCCATAAAATACCAAATGAACACCCACACTAGGATGTTTTCCCTAACATTCAACTTAGAATAAGTGTCCCATGACCTTGGTCTTATTTTTCCTTTAAAAAATTTCTTACATGGATTTTTAACTCGGGGCTGTTACATACCCCTCCCCCTTAGGGGAACACCATCCACAACGTTCAATGACACCTACAACTAGCAAGATCTATGAAAAGGAAAACATACTTCCCATGGATCTTTATAACTTATCTCGATGCAATATTTACAATGATCAACCTGCTGAAAATAAAACCAACATGAAAAACATAACAACATGACACCCATACTACTTATTAGAGCTTTATAACACAACTCATGGCAATATCTACATCCATATACACCACTCATCATAGTGATCATGGGGGCTGGAACTTGGATATTATAGAGAAATATTATTTGTTTGAGACTTGAAATCATTTTCAAGTAATGTTATGCTGCTAGATTTATGTTGCTATTGGTGTGATGAGGGTTTGGACTAAGCCGGATGAGTGACATGGGATCGAACCACATTGGGTGTAACTTCTCCTTATATCAATCAATAAAGTTGTTTGTTCCTTTTCCCATACTTTTGTCTATATCTGTGATGAATGAATGTTCAAATGTTGTCGATTCCATTTTTTTACGATAAATAGATCATATGCTTTGATTTTTGTCGTATTCTATTTATGTTGGCAGGTACCAATTGCGCAAATTTAGTTTGAATGAGAGCGACATAAGCAATTCAAAGGAGATCAAAGGAAGCGAAGGATCACAAGTAGGTTCCTTTATCTTATCTATTTATTGTAGGAAAAGGTTAAACATATTTACTTCGGTTGTTCTAAGTGTAACTACCCACTTAGGGAAGATGTACTTATTCGTAGGTATAAATTCCGTATAACAGGATTACCATTATTTGCTCTGAGAAATCCACCCAGGACAACGAAGGACAATGGTGTTGCTAGAACAATCTTAGTACTCAGAACATATGAGATGAGATGTGGAAGAATACATTCATGCCTCTCTTTTGTTCCAACAATACAAGGAATAAATGGGAATGTAATTTAATTCACTCCAACTTTTCCTAGTGATGGAGAGACCTTGGGATAGTGTTTATATGGAATTACTCACTCAACTTCTATTTTTACAAGAGTATAATAGGATTTTGGTTATAGTTAACCAATTTTCCAAGTATGTAATATTCAATCCAACAAAGGTGATTTATGCAATAGAAGTTTCAAAGCTGTTATTTAATAATGTTGTGACATATTAGGCTCTCCCATTGAGCACTATGTTGGATAGATACAAGGTTCGTGATAAGGTTTTGGATATAGTTTTTCAAGCTTGGTGTAACCAACCCAATCACAAGTTCAAGTTATTATCTATAGACCAATTGGTAGATATAACATATCAATGGCATTTTGGAGGATTTCCCAAGGTTTTTTTTCATGCAAACAAATTTGAACTAGCCAAAGTTATTGGATGTAGACCAGTTTACTTACAACACATAAAATAGTTCTTTTATGGGATATATCCCATTTGAGTTGGAAAATGGGAAATAATTATTGTCACCCCACACAATTATGTAAGGCTACTATGGCCATAACCCAACATCATTAGGGTCCAGGAAAGGATGAAAAGATAGATTGGATATGGCTCATGTTTGGTTAACAAATGTAGTATAAAGGATGAGGCATTATGTACATCATGATAGGAGGGAGACAGAGTTTAAATTTGGCAATTTGGTCTTAATTAAGGTGGACGGAGGTTAGTTGAACCCACTAAGTGGCATGTCTAGTGATTTTTTGTGGTAGTTTGAAGGATCATTCAAGTTACTTGAGAATATTGGCAATGTCACTTACAAATTGGAGCTACAAGACCACATTATAGCTCACCATTTGGTTTTCCATGTCATTCAATTGAAGCCTTCTAGGATTGTGAAGGAAATCCTAGCAAAATTGCACATCTATGGCCCTCACATTGATTATAGATATATTAGAGCTAGAAGTGGATATTATAGTTGCATATAGTACCATCTGCTTTGGTAAGAATCAAAGGCATGAATTCCTTGTCAACTGGAAAGGTGGATGTAAAGAGGATAACAAGTGATAAAGGAAAGAGGTGTATATAATTTGGGATTCCTTGGGAACATGATATAAATGTGTGGATGCAAGGGGATAAGAATCACTTAGCCCATGGATATACATTCAAGTGCACTTAGCTACACTTAGGTGCACCTTAGCACACTTGTTGGGTTGCATTTGATGGACCTGACTATTCAACAAACAAGTATTTAAAGGAATCAAATATTATATATGGCACTTGGATCCACTTATAATTGGATGGGCTTAAAATTGAAAGGAAAGTATCATATACAAAAAAAATGGCATTTCAAAGGCTCTAAGGAATTGAAGAAGAATTGGTCATTTCACACACATGTAAAAGAACTCTATTGTTTGTGCTAATTTTTTAGGTTGTTACAATATTGTGAATTAAAATGGCTAAGTGAAAAGAATAAGAAGAGAGGACATGTTGGAAGAATGTGGTTGCTTTAGTGGTTCAAATTAACAATGCTTGTAAGCATGTGTGTATTTTGTAATTGTAGTTTGTAAATGAGGTGTGGGAAGTTGGTCATGCTTCTCTGTTGTACATTGTAACATTATTCGTATAAATGAATTTAAGGCATTTGTCATGAGTTCCACTTATAATTAATATGTATTGTGGTTGCTTTACTTGGATGAATGTTATGCTCCCTCCTTTGCTTTATGTTAGATAAGTATAAGTATTGTTTGGATATCTTAAGGTCATGGTTGTACATTTGCCTATTGTTGGATGAACTTGGTTTTTTTAGACTAAGTTTTGCATCTAACATATTGTATATTAAGATGAAGTTATGAATAAACCTTAAGCGAAGAGGCATAGCCTAGTTTTAGTAAGTGCAAGTTGTTTGAACCTTGTAGCTAAGGCAAGCCAATTTTGCACAATTGGAGATGATGAAAAGGAAAAATTTGGGCAAGACTCTTAAGTTTGTGACATCTAGGCTCTTGTCTTTTTGAAAAACATGCAAAGCCACTTGAAGTTCCCTTTTAGACTTAGGCTCTATTAGATTCCCAATATCATCCTCGATTACAAAGGTAGGAAAGAAATATTCCATCTTGGCCAGCTCTTCAATGGATAATATATCCTCCTCTTTATAGATTTACCCAAATGATCCACCCTAATGTACCAATAGCCTTAACAATTTTTGTTATTTAATTGTCTTATTTTTTCATCCCCCAAGTTATTGTATTAATTTTATTCCTATAATTTTCATATTTATGAAGGTATTTTATGTTCTCTCATCTTTATATAGCCACAAATCCTAACTCCTAAATCTCCTCGAGCCTCCTTGTCTGCAAGAATTTTCCTTTTTTTTTTTAGGTTTAAATCCTTCTATAATAACTTAGAAGCTTCATCAAATACAAAATCAACCTAATTGGAATAGAATTCCATAATTTTACCTTTTGTTTCTTCATTCATTCATTTCTCGTATGCCCATTTATAGACTAACTTCTTGAATGCCTTAATATTAGAAAAAATTTAATACTAGTTGATGTTAGAAAATGTAAAGTGGCAGCTATTATATCATATTTTAATTAACCTTGACCGTGCTTGTGAATAATTATTCATATTTTTTAGCTTCTTTAGTTATATATTTCATCAAACAATATCAAGAAAAATAACTTTAAAAAAAAGAGGACACATATATAGGCTCTTATATATGGAAAAACCCCTCCAAGGGGAAAACCCATAAACTCTTATCTTCTTAGAATATGTTTTAGATGAGATGCAAAGGCCCAATCCTTAGACCAAGTCCGTCTCCCAGTACCAAGTCGTCCATTTCTCAATTCCTTCCTTTATTTTGCACCAAAATACTACACCCTATAACTTTGACCTGTTGGCTACAACACTGCTACTCGACTTGCAACTTTGACCCAACAACTTCATCCTTGTAGCTTCTTGGAAAACCTAATATAGCCTCCTCCTAAGACCAAATTAGAAAAATATAGCTCTCCCAAGGTCAAAGAGATCAAGATAAGGGTTTCCCCTCTTCAGCTACTATATTCTGCACTTTGTCTTATTACAACTCATACTTGCATCTTTGGCCTATTTCTGCAACCCATAAACCTTAAAATTTCATATGTGTGAGAAAGATAAAGCCCAAAAATAAGATATTTCATCCTCACGGCTTATTCTAGACGTTCTCTCTCATTTTCCTTCCCTTCCCTTCCCATCTATAAATTGAACTATTACTATTAGATTGAAATTATGAGTGAGTGAGCTCCAAATGAAGTCGAATTGCTCCTTTATATAGCCTTCTCAAGGGGTCTAATTCCCTCATTTAGGTTGACTTTTACTTTAGGAGATTCCAGGACTTTCTAGACCAAAAAAAATTCCTTTTACAATTACAAATTTCTCAGAAGAGTCTTATAAACATGATATTGAACCTTTGACTCATGAAAATAAATCCTAAAACCTAACAAACCCTAGATGCATGAAGAACATGATTTTACCTAGAATACCATCAATAAGGAGCATGAAATCCATGCTTTAATAATAATAACTTTATTTCTTCTTTTCTTGTTTGTTACATAGGATACATATTGAAATTAGTACAACAGTTATGAAGACCGAAACTAGTTACATTTATCAACACTCTCTCTTAACTAGGGAGGTATTCATAATTGTACAATTGGTACAACATCAGATCTCAATACAAATATTTATCATAAAAAGATTTGGATTGATAAGTCATACTGTAAGCATCATCATCATGACCAAAACTATCCCTGAGGCCTAACTAGACAATCCATTCTTTAATCAAGAGCATTAAGTTTGGAGTCTTTATGTGGGATACCACACTACTTCTCTAAGGCACATACTCCATCCAGATGTCTATAAGGTATGCCTTTTTAGGAATATTATTGTCTTGGATCTCCAATCCTGATTCCTCAAAGAATATTAGCCCTCTTTGAATACTCTTGTATTGTATTGTATTCATTTCCCATCCTAAAAGAGTGTCGGTACGTTTCCTTTCTTGGATATTATATTCTCAAGGAAACCAAAGATGCTCATCCAATCCTTCACCATTCTTTCCTCATAACTTAAGAAAGATAATGCACATGTGATTTCCAATATCACTCTCTCTCAACCAAAGAGGACATGTTTTTTCTCCTTTTATATTGATAATAGAACCTTACTCCTATACAAGGAGACTCCCTTACTCCCTTTCAAAATTAGAGCAGATATAAACTAACTTTCTATTTGGGAATTAATCAGTACAAGCCTTACAACTTGTCTTCATAAGAGTATTATCTACTAGTTCTTCATAGCTTCTTGTCTCCCTCTTTCCTCTGTATCATTGAGATTTATTTCTTTCACGGTGTCATGGATCCACCTTCTCTCTTCAATCTTGTGACAGGATCTAGGTCATATTTATTTCTTATCACTTTCATCTTCAACATGAAGGAACTGAATCGAACCTTCTAAAATTTAAGTTGGTTATGGCTTCATTATGAAAGTGATCTTCCTCGACCTTCAAGTTATATTCTTGCACAACAACCTCCTAATCCCAATATGAACACATCTTTCCTTCATGGTTGTCAGGTACCAGACATTGAGCTTCCCTCAATACTCTTCATCCATATAGTTGAACCTATGCCTCAACTATCATAATGTATACTTGCAACATCCTTTTCTAGGTAGAAAAGTAATATGTTAACTAGATAACCAACAATTATTAACATCAAACTTACCTCATGATGATGACCTTATTGTTCCTCATCACCTCATCGACCATCTCTAATTAAAATTACCTTCTTGCATCAGAGTGCCCAAGAATCTAACTTGATTACCAAGTTAAAACTTTTCTTCCAAAGATTATACTAGATGTTAACGACATGTATATTCTAGAGAAGGTCTTAGTTTCTTATACATCCTTAATTAAGTCAAATTGTGTTTTGTTTCAAGCATCATAATCACTTAATCATGACTTATATAGCTAACTTTCTACCACAATATTCTTTCATATATGAATCTTATCCAAATTTTACTTTCAACATGCATTCTTATGCGTGTATCCAATCATCTAGCTACATGTCCTAAAGTGAGCCTTCAACCTGACCCAATGAATTCATTCATCCCTTTACTAGCATTAATTCCACATTACATGGAATATTTACTTTCATTGTCATGATTATTTTCCTAAGGACCTTACAAAGTGATGTTCCCTCTCGGATCATGATGATCCATTCAATTTTGATGACAGTCCTATAACATAATGTTAGATAATATTTGGTTGAATAATATGTAAAATGATCTCAACATTTTATCCTAGATGATTTCTGCAAATCAACTTAATCATGTAAATTCCAAAATATGCTACTATCATGATGAAAAACATACTATCCTAAGGATTATTTACACATAAATAACATGATGGTTAGTGAACCTTCTTTAATAGTAGAGATCCTTCACTTCTTCCTTATTTTCCTTCTTCTCAGGTTCTCCCACTACTTTGACTACATGAGCTTCATTCCTTTCCTTTCTCTTGATGTTTTGTTGATTTGGAAAGTCCATTTTTTAAATTTTCCAAACACATTGCACTTGAAGCATTGAACCTTGGACATATCTTTCTTCTTGGAATTTCTAAAATTTCCCTTCTTCATCTTCTTGACTCGGGCTAGAAAGGCTTGAGATTTCTCATATAATCAAATATTATCCTTGACCTTGATCCTTGAATCTTCCAATATGAATTGCACCCACAACTCTTCAAATGGATTTGAATTTATTGGATTAAATTCTTGTTGAAAAGTTGCTCCATTCTGGTGGAAATGCATATAGTACACAAATGGTTAGCTTTTGAATCAATAATAGGTAACCAAAGTCCTTGCAAGTGGTCCCTTAGTTGATAGACTCTCATGAGAAAGGATGCCACATTCTCATACTTTTGAGTTCTTCATTCTATACAACTTTTTCCTCAATGACATCTTTTTTCCTGTTGTACTTACTAAGTACAAATTCACTAGCTTGACATACATAGCCTTGGAAGTAGTTAAATTTGGAACAAATGGAACAAGAGAACTTTAATGGATTTTGCTATGATCCTTTATGACCCTAATTCCCATACTTGTATTTTTCTAGTTCTTGTGTCATATCTTTCACTGGTTAAGTAAGTTATCCAGTAACATATCCCATTACTTCTTTTTCTATGAGTATCAAGTCAATTATTTTCTTCCATGCTATATAGTTCGAAGCCCCAACGAACTCATTTCTCTCCTTGAAAAAAGAACACATATGAATTGAAGATCCAAACATAGTGTAATAATATAATACTTACTTGATAACGAAGATTATTCTTGATGATGTCTCATAGCTTCTTGATTCTTTCAAGATCTTTGGAGAGTTATTGATGATGTCCTTAAAAGATGTTCCTTTGGATTCCTCCACCAACAACTTCTAGGATTGATGCCTTGTAAATAGACTTCATTTTTGCAAGATCAAAACCCTCCTTGTGATATTGATGTAGTCTTGATCTTCTTCAATGTGGAAACTCTGGATTAAAATGGTATTCTACCAACGAGACTTTAACTAAATCCCTTTAAGAGACAATTTTCCTTATACTATTATTTTTGTTTAGGCTTTAAGAGATTCATATCTTTTGATCAGAAATTATTTCTAGTGTTCTTCCAGCTACCTTCCTTTTTCACCTTAGCTCTAATACCATGTTATCAAATGTAGAGTGGCAGTTATTATATCTTATTTTCCTTAACCTTGATAGTTATTATGAATATTTAGTTTTCTTTTTTAACTTCTTTAGTTATATCTTTCATAAAAAAATATCAAGAACATTTACAATAACAAAAACAGGACACATATATAGGCTTTCAGCTAGGGAAAAACCCCTCCAAGGGGAAAACCCAGAAACTCTTCTCTTCTTATAATCTGCTTCATATGATATACAAAGAAAAAAACCCTAGACCAAGTCCTTCTCCTAGTGCCAAGTCGGCTCTTTCTCAATTCCTTCCTTTATACTATGCCAAATTACTACACCTTGCAACTTCAAACTGCAGCTACAACACTGCTACTAGACTTGCAACTTCGACTGAGAAACTTTGTCCTTGCATATTTTTAGAAACCCTAATACAAAGGCTTCATGAGACCTACATAGATCAAGACAGCCCTCCCAAGGTCAACAAGGTTAAGATAAGTGTTTTCCCTCTTCCATCTACCATATTTTTCATTTCATCCTATTAAAACTCAGAGCTATAACTTTGACATGTTTCAGCAACCCAGAAACCCTATAATTTCACACATGTGAGAGAGATAGAGCGTAAAACAAGAAATTTTGTCTTCCCAACTTCTTATAGTCCTTCACTTTCCTTTTCGCGCCCTTCTCATGTTTATTTTTTAGTAGCTTGGGAGGTACTCCAAGCCCTAAGGTTCAGGGTTTGAAGGTTGGAGCCCCACAAGAGTCACTTGTGGGCTTGGAACCCAAGATTGGGTTTTTGCACCCATCATGATTTGGGCCAAAACCATGGAGCATTTTAGACATGTGATGGGATGAGATGATAGAGGGAAAAAAGGAAAATCCAATGCTTCAAGAATAATCGAATTCTTAGATGACCTTGGTGAGATATGAATTTTTGAAGTTGACAATTAATTATTGGACAATGAATTCATGTAGGCTTGAATCAAATTATTCCAAGAGACATGTCCCTTAAACAAATTCATGGAGCCCTTATTTTTGGTATAAATGTAAGGTGTATGGAAGTCATTTTAGCATCCAATCTGCATCCTTTCATAGTAGATCAACTTTTGAGGCAGTCGAGTTATAAAAGCAGGACATTGATGTAAGGGTTTGTTTTATGTGAGGGACATTTGCAACTAGGCCATGGAAGCTACAGGAGGAGAGGCGCAACACTAAGGGTCTGTCTTGGGCTTAAAGTATGGCAAAATTTACTTGCAATATGTTAGCATTAGTAACGTAAGGCAACCACATTATCTAGTTATCATACAACAGTGTTTTGGTGTGGTTTAAGGGAGAAATTACCACTTTAGTTTAGGTCGTAGCCTAGGCAAAAATATGAAGTAGGTTGCATGCCTAATGATTGATCCAAATGGATCCAAGAATGCCCTCTAAGTCTTCATGAAACTTTTAAAAATCATGCCCAAGGCTAAAATCCTTTAAAGGATCGAAAATATTGCAAAAGGGATGCTTTTAACATGGCAGAGAAACCCTTCAGAATGAAGAAAAGCACTATCGGGAGTCCCAAAACCCGTGAAATCAATGGAAAAAATAGAGTAATTGAAGGTGGAACAAGTGATGCATAGTAGCCATCTGATCTGGTCGATCAATGGTCTAGATTGGATCGGTAATCACAATCAGTGGTAACCCTTGGCAAAGATCGGCGCTTAACACATATATATGGCAACGACGAATGGCAGAGTTAATATGGACTGTCGATCAAGCATGCAGATCGACGACCCATATTACATCGCCAAATCGCTATTAGAGGATGTAGTGAAGTGCTTTACAATGGCATAAGGGTCATTAAGATGAGCGATTGTGATATATCGCATCGTCGCATCGCATCGGAACTATGTAGAGGAGTGGTTACAATCGGCAGGGGTCATGTGCAATATACGATATCTCGTCAGAACATGGAGTGGAGCCAATATCAATACACCATGCGGCAACCAGATGCAATAACATTATAAAGGGAATTTGATACAATTTCAAATCCATAACAGAGCCCTTTTTAATGTATTTTCACGATTTTGTTGTGTTTCCAAAACACAAAGGGACGAAGCCCTTCCGATATGCAATGGCGACTTGTGAACGGACCTGATAAGGGAATGAAGCATAGTTAAGGACTTTTAAAGTCCGATATATCGAATTTTGGTGGACTTTCTCTATTAAAACACATTTTCCCTGTGTTCAACAGAGCGCAGTTGTTTCAGGAGTTTTAGAGGCCCGCGACACTATGGTGTTACAGAATGGGTGGCCACCTCCTCTCTGGGCATTAAACAATGATTGTATCACGCTAAGAGAGGGATTCAAAGCTAACAGAAGCCGTGGAGACCAAGAGATAGAAACATGGATCGAATAGGCAACACATTTTTGGCTTTAAAAGCCACAGACAGAGAGGGCTGTATTTAGGAAAATGTCGAAACAGAGTTTAGGACAGAAAGCATTAGGGGAGTCTGTGTACTCATAAAGAACTTGACGGGTTCAAGTAAGCTCTTATTATTGTATTTATGTTTGTGAGGCTCAAATTGAGCAGCATTGTTGTAAATAAAACTCTGCTTGAAGACATAATAGAGAGGCCACCACTGAAGGCTGGACCAGGAGATGTAGCCCAGGAGTATTGGGTGAACTCCTTGTTAAATTTTTGTGTCATGTGTTATCTATTATGTTTGTTATTGTTTCATTGTCTATTCATTTCGTAATCTTATCGATCCATTGCATGCAATGACATAGACTAATCCATGAACATAAGTATGTAATACCTTATTAATTGTCTTAGATCGCATTTTCAGATTAAGTGGTATCAGAGCTTTAGGTTGCTAAGGTTAGACAATCTTGTGCTAGACTGTTTATGAATGCTCACTAGATCAAAGCTTAAATTAGGAGAAGGAAAATTGGTTGAAACTAACCCAGAAATTGGTAGAGTCTATACTAGGAGGAAAGTGGCAGAAGAAAATCCTTTGGGATTAGACTCTCAGTTCATGGATAGTTTCATGACCATGAGAGCCATGGTAGAAGAAATGTATAAAGAATTTAAGAAATGTTGGAGTGAAGATTCTTCTACTTCCAAACAAGACAAAGAAGCAAAAGAATCTCATATAGATGGCCATTCTGAAGGAAAAGGGAAAGGAAAAGAGGTTCCTCTGTCCACGCCTCCTGACAGCCCTGAAATTAAAAAGAATAAAACATCTTTGATTAAATTAGATGTTAAATTTGATTTACCAATATATTATGGAGAGTTAAATGCAGAGAAGCTAGATAACTGGATCAGGCAGATTGATGTGTATTGTAAGGTGCAGAGCATTGATTCAGACAAAAGTAAGATTCAACTAGACAACCTACGCCTTGGAAGAACTGCCTTGGTATGGTGGGAAGGCAGGACACAAGCTAACTTGAAGAAGCTCTTTCTGTTTGGAGTGAATTTGTTTCTGCAATTAAAAAACAATTTTATCCACTATCTTATATGTAGCAAGCTATGATGAGTTGGCAAACTCTTCGCCAATTAAAAGGGAAAAGTGTACAAAGCTACACCCAAGAGTTTAGGAAAAGAGCTTTGATTCTAGGCATTGCTTTAGACTCACCTGAAACTTTGCTGAAGTGTATAGGTGGTCAACATAGTTATTTGAGACATACCATTCTCATGTTTAACCCTACCAGCATAAATGAGGTGTCTGTTCAAGCTACCCATCTAGAGGCTAGAGGCAAGAATGTGAACCCAGAGATTGCGGGGTCATCAAAACCCACTGCAAGAAAGAACAAGGAAAAGAGGAAGAAGAAATGGAAAGAAAGGAAGGCCAATGATGTACAAAAGACCAAACCTTCATGCACTCACTGCAAGAAGGATGGACATGATGATGAACATTACTAGTCTCTGCATCCAGAGCTGAAACCCAAGAAGTTCGATGGCAAGAAGAAGAAGATTGTTGTTGCTATGCAAAAAGATCTGGGGTCAGAATCAGGTAATGAAACAACAATTGCAGCCACAGGTATAAAAGGTAAAAATTTTGAAGCATCTACTAGTAATTCTGCACAAACTATTGATAGTGAATAAAATAGAGAAGAAGACATGAGCTTTTTCATATTAGAGTTATTTCCAAGCATCAAAAGATTGATACTTTGTTTGATAGTGGCTCACAAGTAAATTTAATTTCTAAAGCAACTGTAAAGAAATTGGGACTGCTAACCACACCTCACAAGAAGCCATATCCATTAGGTTGGGTATGTGATAAAGCAAAACTACAAGTTACTAGACAATGTAAACTAAGGTTTTCTTTTGGATCAGCATTTGTGGATGAGGTTGAGTTAGATATTGTTCCCTTGGATATATGTGGAATTGTTTTAGGAAGTCCTTACTTGTATGATAGAAAAGCCATATTCTACAGAGTTGAAAATAAGTATCAACTTGTTAAAGATGGAATCGAATATATTGTAAGAGCTCATAAACTCAAGAATAATTATACTCTCATAAACTCAAGGCAGATGAAAAGAATTGTAAATTCATGCAAGAAATTTTTACTGATGGTTGTAAAGGAAAAGAAACCTGATAAGACAAATGTATTTGAAGGTTGTGATGCTAAACAACAAGCTGATCTAGAAAAAGTTGTTTCAGAATATGATATTTTATTTCAAGAACCTAAAGGTCTGCCACCAAAAAGGGAAATTGTACATGATATTAATTTGCAGCAAGATGCTCCATTGCCTAACATCGGAATGTACAAGTTATCCGCTTTAGAGAATGCAAAAATCAAGAAGTAGGTATACGAGCTGCTCGAGAAAGGGTTCATAAGACCAAGCACTTCACCATGCAGATCCCCAATAGTGTTGGTTGGAAAGAAGGATGGTTCGTCGAGGATGTGCATTGATTACTGGGCACTGAATAAAATAACGATCAAGAATCGTTATCCCCTTCCTCGCATAGATGATCTATTGGATGAGCTGAAAGAGGCTATTTACTTTTCCAAGTTGGACCTACGTAGTGGTTACCATTAGGTCAGAGTAGCAGAGAAAGATGCATGGAAGACTACTTTCAAAACAAAGCAAGGGTTGTATGAATGGCTAGTTATGCCTTTTGGCTTAACTAATGCTCCTGCCACTTTCATGAGAGTAATGAATGATGTACTCAGGCCTTTTATCGATGATTTTGTAATTGTATATTTGGATGAAATTCTTGTATTTAGTAAAACATGGGAGGAACATTTAAAGCATGTGAATCATACTCTAGATGTTTTGAAAAAGGAAAATCTCTATGTTAAATTATTAAAATGTGAATTTGGTAAAACATCTTTGAATGATTTGGGTCATATTGTAGGGGGTGGTGAATTGAAGATAGATCCCTCTAACGTTGCAGTCATTGTCAACTGGCCTAAACCCAATTCTGCTACTGAAGTTAGAAGCTTCCTAGGGGTAGCACAATATTGGAGAAAGTTTATTGCTAAATTTTCCTTAATTGCAGCTCCCTTACATGCTTTGACAAGATTGAACAAGGTGTTTCAGTGGGGAGGCAAATAGCAGAAAGCATTCAACACCTTGAAAGAAAAAATTAGTACAGCACCAATACTAGCATTGCCAAATCTTCAACAACCATTTGAGATCGAAACAGATGCCAGTGATTACGCCATGGGAGCAGTGTTGATGCAACATGGTAAACCCATATGCTAACATTCTGAGACTTTTAATTCTGTAGTAGTTAATTATCCTACATATGATAAAGACTTGTATGCATTAGTATAGAGAGTGAAAAAGTGGAAACATTACTTAATGGGCAAAGAAACAGTTATACACATTGATCATCAGCCACTTCAATACTTGCACTCACAAACTAAATTGCAGCAATCAAGACACTATAGGTGGATGGGTTTCCTACAACATTTTCATTTAGTCATCAGATATAAAAAGGGCATACACAATAAAGTTGCAGATATGTTGTCCAGACCAATTATAAATGCATCTACTATACTTAAGCATAACCCAGTAATGCATGAAAGCTACATTAAACAATATGCTCAAGATATAGACTTTAAAGATGTATATGCAGCTTTAAGTAATGGAAAAAAGGTAGAAGAATTGGATTAATATGTTAAGGACAGACTCTTGTATCATTTAGGAAAGTTATGCATTCCACAAACAAAGAGGATTAATATAATTAGGGAAGCACATACTTCTCTGATATCAAGTCATTTTGGTGTAAGCAAAACAATTGCACAACTACAAAGATACTGCTATTGGCCAAAAATGCATGAAATAGTTTCTAGATATGTAAGAGGGTGTACCATGTGTGCTAAAAGCAAGCCTGGTAAGAGAAAACTCGGCTTGTACACTCCACTGCCAGTCCCTTCCTGTCCTTGGGAAAGTGTTTCCATGGACTTTGTTGGAGGACTACCAAAATCTAGAAATGGTCATGACTCTTTGTACGTTATTGTTGACAGGTTCAGCAAAATGTGTATTTTAATACCTTGTAATAAGTAGATTACAGCTGAACAAACAACGAAATTGTTCTTTCAGCATGCTTGGGTGCATTCTGGGTTACCCACTTCCATAGTATCTGATCGAGACTCCCGATTTTTTGGGAAGTTTTGGTCAAGTCTATGGGAATTAATGGACACCAGACTGAAGAAAAGCACAACCTTTCATCCACAAACAGATGGCAAAACAGAGGTAGTCAATAGGACAGTGATCTAGTTGCTCAAGGGTTATTGTAGCAAGCATCCCAAGCTTTGGGATGAACATTTATGTTATGTGCAACATGCTTACAACCGTGCTAAACATTATTCTACATAGAGATCTCCTTTTGAGACTTGTTTTGGTTTTATACCAAGGTCTCCCTTGGATTTTGTCTTTGAAAAAGACATAGCAGTTGCTAGACGTAGTGATGTGGACAAAGCAACCAGATTCATTGAACAGATCCAAGAAATTCACCAGGTAGTGCAAGAACAGTTGGAAAAGAGCCAAGCCAAACACAACGCAATGCATGATAAACACCGGATGGAGCACAGCTTCCAAGTTGGCGATCAAGTTTGGTTGTATATCAGCAAGGACAAAATGCAAGGTGAAGGAAAGAAGTTGAAACCAATAATGTATGGCCCTTTTAAGGTGCTTGAGAAAATTGGTGAGAATGCTTTCCGCCTTGATCTGCCAGCATACATGCATATCTATTCAGTAGTAAATGCAAAAAAATTAAGACTATTTGAACCTTCATTAATTGAAAATCCTGAAGAGCAAAGTCAATTGCCTTCCATTGATGATCTATTGCCTTAATACCTCAATGAGCTACAGGAAGATCAGTTCTAGACAGGAAGGTGAGGATAACGCACAAAGGAGATGTTGAGTACCTAAGGATTGAACTCAAAGGTTCAAAACCCAGCAGTGAAAAATGGATAGAGATTGGACAGGTGAGGCAGCTATATCCTCACTTGATTGATGCTTGAAAACCAACTTTTGGTGGTCCAAAAGCCTTTTTCAGTGGGAAGGCGTGATCCAAATGGATCCAAAAATGCCCTCTAAGTCTTCATGAAACTTTTAGAAATCATGCCCAAGGCTAAAATCCTTTAAAGGATAGAAAATATCACAAAAGGGTGCTTTTAGCATCGCAGAGAAACCCTTCATAATGAAGAAAAATACTATCGGGAGTCCCAAAACCCGTGAAATCAATGGAAAAAATAGAGTAATTGAAGGTGGAACAAGTGATGCAGAGTAGTCGTCCGATCTGGCCAATCAACAGTCCAGATCGGATTAGTAATTGCAATTGGCGGTAACCCTCAACAGAGATCGGCGCTTAACACACACACACACACACACACACACACACACATATATATATATATGGCGACGGTGAATGGCAGAGTTAATATGGACAGTCGATCAAGCGCGTAGATTGACGGCCCATATTACATCACTGGATCGCTATCGGAGGGTGCAGTGAAGCGCTTTACAACGGCACAAGGGTCATTGCAATGAGTGATTGTGATATATCGCATCGCCGCATCACATCGGAACTATGTAGAGGAGCAATTACAATCGGCGGGGGTCATGTGCGATATGCGATATCATGTCAAAACATGGAGCGGAGCCGATATCAATACACCATGCGGCAACCGGATGCGATAGCATTATAAAGGGAATTTGATACAATTTCAAATCCATAACAGAGCCCTTTTAAATGTATTTTCGCGATTTTGTTGTGTTTCCAAAACACAAAGGGACGAAGCCCTTCCAATATGAGATATCGACTTGTGAACGAACCTGATAAGGGAATGAAGCATAGTTAAGGACTTTTAAAGTCTGATATATCAAGTTTTGGTGGACTTTCTCTGTTAAAACACATTTTCCCTGTGTTTAACAGAGCGCAGCTGTGTCAGGAGTTTCAGAAGCCTATGGCACTATGGCATTACAGAATAGTGGCCACCTCCTCTCTGGGCGTTAAACAATGATTGTATCATGCTGAGAGAGGGATTCAAAGTGGACAGAATCCGGGGAGACCAAGAGACAGAAACATGGATCGAATAGGTAGCGCATTTTTGGCTTTAAAAGCCATAGACAGAGAGCAAACGGGGAGGGCAGTATTCAAGCAAATGTCGAAACAGAGTTTAGGACAGAGAGCATTAGGGGAGTCTGTGTACTCATAGAAAACTTGAGGGGTTCAAGTAAGCTCTTCTTATTGTATTTCTATTTGTGAGGCTCAAATTGAGCAGCACTATTGTAAACAAAACTCTGCTTGAAGACATAATAGAGAGGCCACCACTAAAGGCTGGACCAAGAGATGTAGCCCAGGAGTATTGGGTGAAATCCTTATTAAAATTTCTTTGTCATGTGTTATCTATTATGTTTGTTACTGCTTCATTGTCTGTGCATTTCGCAATCTTATTGATCCATTGCATACAATGACATAGACTAATCCATGCACATAAGTCTGTAATACCTTATTAATTGTTTTAGATCACATTTTCAGATCAATGATCCTAGAAAAGGGTGTCGTAAGGGAGTTTTAGGGCTGATAAATTGGCCCTGGACAATAGCAAGAACAAACAGGGGTAATTGGAGCTAAGGCGTAGTTGTGAGGAGGCAAAGAAGAGATGTTGAAGTGGGCTAACATGGACTGAATTCAAGCCCTGACTAGGTGTTGGCTTAGGTTGGGCTGACCTAGGTTCAACTTTTATAGCACACCAACAAAACCCTCATCCACTGGCCCTCTTAGAAGAAACCTACAAGTATATTGCAGTCTCACCCAAAGTCATTATGGGAGGTTGCAGAACCAGGTTTCTGCAGCCTTAAGGGATACTGTGATTTGGAACTTTTCTATTTTCTTATGTTTTAACAATTATAAACTACTTCACATTCATGGACTACTTTTCACTCATATAATACTTTTCAGAATTACATTCATCATTCAAACATATTACAAACATCCATAAACTTCACAGTACTGAAATAAAGTGCGGATAATGAGAAAATCAACACATGAAGACACATATTTTACTGTGTTTCATCCCTATCTAGGACTATGTCTACAAGAATTGTTGCTTATAAAATATAATTTGGTACAACAAACAGTTCTTCACTTGCACACACAACTACAAGTTTTATGGGCACTAAGTTGCAGACGATCCAGGCACTAAGTTGTAGACGTTATGTGCACTAAGTTGTAAACCCAAGCCTCCGCACACTTAGTTGTGGAGCATTGACCCTCTATCTGAAGTACAAATCAAAAAATTGTAACCATAAACAAAAATCTGGATCTAACCATTGTTTCCTTCCTTCTTTATTATACATCCCTATCTATACTATTACATTGATGGATTACATCACTACATTACTATGGACCCAATACCATGGTTTCCAAAATACAAGGGACTATGGTCCAAAACCATTCAACTTATACAATATTATATGATTTTACAAAAAGGGAGGGGCTTCGCCACGAATCCCCCATACTACACGGTAAGTTTGTTGCGCGGTCCTCATTTTCCTCGATTGCTCTGTTGTGCAGTCCACTTCGTTATCTATGGCATCCTTTCTACTGAACGCACTACCCACAAAATTTAGATTCCTTGCCCAAAATCTAGCCAAGTTGGGTTGTGCCCAATAGGCCCCCAACTCTCAAATTTGACTCATCCTAAGTCACTCAGCTACTTTGCCTAAGATCTTGTCTAGAATGTTGTTGTATGTCTTGTTGAATTATTGCAAAATATCTACCAGTTGTTTTTCCTCACTAAACATTTCTTCTAATAACACTCCTGTGACATGTTCTGTTGCCTTCTTTATCAGTTCTATCTCCCTTTTTTGAAGCTACTGAATCTTCTCATCCACTGCCTATGATAGTTGGAGGGCCTCACCCTACCAAGACCGAGTCCTTTCTATCAAGATTTTCTCCTCCTTATTCAAATCTTTGATTTTGTTTTGTAGCTCCTTTGACTCATTAATTTTTGTGAGCCTCTGTGAGATTGGAAAAGTCTTCGTAGCTGCCTAACTCTCCTCCAATTGATGTTTATTTTGCTTCATTTCCTCCCATAGTTTCTGAACATTTGGATCTTCCTGGAATGAAGTCCAAATTTGCATGCTCTCATCCAGTAATTTTCCATAGTCTGCCAATGTTGCAGATATGCTGGCCATCCTAGAATTTAAGACAATCTCCCTCTAGTCCCTTACCTCCTGTGGTGTAGTTGGCTGCAACTTCATTTGTAGTTCATTGATCTGCATCTCGTATTTGAATTTCATTGTGGCAATTTTATCCTTCTACTCGTTGACTGCAAGGTTGAGCTTCACCACCTTGTCTCCTGTTGGTTCTTCTTTGTGGACATCAAGGTCTGGAATTCCCTTACATGTTCCTTCCACTGCATCCTTGAGATTTTGATACTTGTTATTTGCTCTTTTTTTTTATTGTTTTGTCAAGCTTTTGAAATAGTGCAACCCTCTCCCTTTCCACTTGTATATTAAGCTGTGATGTTCGTTATTCTCTTACATTTATTTATTCTATAATTTCTTCGTGCAACTTGTGTAGCCTTGGTAGTGGCACTGTTGTGATGTCCATGTTGATATGAATCCAATCCTTGTTCTACTACTGGATTTCTGCTGATTCAAATTGTAGAGCCCCTGTAGGCATTTGTGTCAACCTCACTGCAAGGGTAAGCACTATCGTCCTTCCTTATGTAACCCTTTTCTCTATTTGTGTAGGTTGTCTAATTGATAATGCCAAAATATTTAACTCCACAATCCTCTCCTACACACCTGTGATAAGCTCACCATAGCAATCTTCCACCCTATTCCAGGATTTTATTGTTATCTCCTAAACCTTGTCGCCAATTTGATCCAAGTCACCCTCAGTGAGAAGAATTGGTGTGATATTTTTTGCTTTATCTTCCTTATGCTTCTTTCTGCTCTTGATGGAAGCTTCACCTTGGCTCTTTCTTTTCTTCGTGACAGTTTTCTCTATTTCTGCCTTTTCTCTCTCCTTAGATGTATCCTTACCTCCTTGAGGGTCCTCCTCATGGTGTTCTTCATCATGGTGTTCTTCTTCGTGATGTTCTTCTTCCTCTTCATCTTCCTTTGATTCCTACTCCTTTTCTTTTCCACTGGCTTCACCATGGTGTGAAGTGTTCATCTCTTTTTCTTCTATCTCTTTGTCCCCTGCTTCCTCCAATGGAGTCATCTATTCTATGGGCCATGACTATACTAATTCTACTAGATCATCCTTTGTTACCATATATGTAAATGCATGTCATTTATTATTCATGTCTCTACAAGCATGTATGTACAATTTATGAAAATTTTCCTTGAACCTTGCCACAGGGATGTATTGCTTGTGGAAACTCGACGAAAGGCGCGGATTCTGGTTTACTAAAATGTGTAGATCCATTTGATATAATATGAATAATATTCTATTTTTCTGTGCTTGCAATGTTTGACGGGTATGCCACGGTGAATCATACCTTGCAGCCTCACATACATCTGAAGGAACCAAAGGGAATTGTGTGTCCTCCAACTCTTTCCACACTAACATAGAAATGATCAAGATTAACTAGGCATAGTGAAAAGTTGTACCTTTCTCCTAGACCTCGCAACAATCATCCAAGAATTCCTTGCATAAGTATCCAGCCCAGTTATACTGGACTCCATTTGTGCATTGTGCAGCTAAAGACACCACCGACGTAGGAACTTCATTTGCGTGGCACTTCCTCATAATCTTGCCAACCAAAATGTGTGTTGCGAAGTGGACTGCTTGGTCACTCATCGAGTTTATGTCATAGCCCCTTTTTGCCTTTGATCATCTCGTACTTCTTCTTCATATTATCCACCAAAGTGTGATCTTGATCCTTTCCCACAAACTCCTCCATCGGGTTCCGCCCTTGGTATGGTAACCTTGTGATCCTCTAGACCAACATTTGGTCTATGGGGATTGAATTCCCCATCCACAGGTTTCAATCATGTATTAATACCAACAAATATCACACACACTTTGTTTTTGCTAAACTTCTACTGAAGTGCGACACATTTAACATATTGAGTATTCACGGCTGCGCCAACCCATTTTCCCACTGTTATGGTTCCAATCTCGTCACTCCACTCTCTAGGTAGTGAACCTGCTGCAAATACCAGTCTGATGCGAATTGAGGGTACTTTGTCCGGTCAATAAAATCATTATATTATAAATTTTAGCTACGTAATTTTCCCTAAATCTCTCCTTAAAATGGCATAGCTTCTGGAAATAGTGGCGCAAATGTACCATACTTCGCATCTTCGGAACCCTTTACTAGTTTAGCATTTGGCTTCCTTGGTGGGATGTATGAGGGTAGAGGCAAGATGAACACTACACCTCATTCATTTGCTTGCATTTCATCCACTTCTTCTTCATCAATATTGACCTACTGAGGTTGCTTCTTAGGTTTCACAGGTTTGGTAGGCTTCTTGTCTTGCTTTTTCTTGGACCTTTCTTCCTTGGTTGGCTTCTTCCTTTATGATTTGTGTTATTTTTGTGGCGACGGTGCTACTCCTGTGGGTGATTCTACTGCGGTTTTTTCAACTAATGGTATGGACATATCAGTGGCTTCCATGGCTCCAAACAATCCCTTCTTGCGAAAAATTTGCACAATATCCTTCCAAGATCACTCAGACGACATACACAGCGCAGTCTTCTGCAGCTTCTTTGCATTAGTAATCACTCGAGCTCTTGATTCAGCAAAGTTATTAATTTGAGCAAGATTCATATATTTATAAAAATTCTGGACTTTGAACCTCATCATTAGATTTTATTTTATTCAGATTTCGTCACTAAATGTGTTGGAGTGTTTTCTTCTCGAAGGTGTACGAAAAGAAACCACTTTAGATTGTGGATGACAAACAGCCTCCACAGTAAAAATGGTTGTAAAACAATGTGGATCTGTAGCAAATGATAGAAACAAAACTTGTCAAATTCCTTAAATATGCAACAGAAATAGTTAAACAACAAAATGAAATAAGGAATTAAGCACAAATAACTCCAATAACCCAATGTAAACTAGATATAAAGAATAGATTTTATTATATGACACTTGTGAAGGGAACAAATAATTTTACCAGTCCCCCTCTGTGGGATGGGTTCTTGGCTATCCTCAATGTCTTCAACTCTGTAGATTCTCTCCTCTCTACAATGTGTAAACCTGGCAAAAAATGTTTGAGCTCAATGGGAACTCAAATGGAAAAAAGAAAATGGTAAGCGATAATGGTTATAATCAAAGTTACAGTAGTGAGTGAAACAATGAAAATTATCCAAAGTGAAGAATGGATGTAAAACCCTCCAATTTATAACAATACATTGGGTTATTCTTGACTAATGAAAAATAATACAATATTATTAACCAAAATCTAAAATTAACCGTTTCGAATATTTTATTATATTTGGTTGGAGGGAAAAAAATATTTAAATTGGTTCAATAATTTTAGTTCGAAGTAATAAATAAATAAATGATTTATTTATCATTTCAAGGAATGTAGTTAAGGAAAATAAACAAATAATGATTTTTTAAAGTATTCCTAGAGGACTTAGTCAAACTTGACAAGGAATAAAATGCATATCTATCCTTAAATTTTGCCAATCTATCATCTTAAATGCAACTTTACGTGTGTCTCTTCCATTTTAATGGCCATATTTCTACTTTCCAATGAACTTAACACGTCCCCTATTGTAGCACACCTCTTTCTTATGTCGCGGCTTCCTATGAACTTTGACATATTCCTGGTTGTAGCGTAGTAATTTCTTTGTTGAAGCTCTCTCTGTAGCGTAGTTTATAGTCAGTGCCCACTTTCAACTGCATGTGACACTAAGAATTCCCTTATTTCTTCTTTAGGACAAAGTTGTAGGGGCAGGGTTGTCCCTGTACAACTTCAACCTACTTCCATTTACTTTTTCTTGAATTAATTCTCCATTTAACTTCGCTAATTTCTTTGCGCCTCCATCAGTAATATACTTAACAACATGCGGGCCTAAACAGTGTGTTTTGAATTTCCCTGGAAATTCCACAAACTTACTATCATAGAGGTGAACAAGGTCTCCTACCTAAAACTTATTTTTCTTAATGTGCTTTTCATGCCATCTCTCGCTTTTTGTACTTGTTAATGAAATCATGTTATAAACATGTCTTCTTCCAAAGCCAGTAACTGCGACATCATTTCTTCTATTATGTCATGGTATGTCATATTTGTAAAAGTTACAATTCTTAGGCTAGGGGCAATGTATTCCATGGGGATCATAGCTTCTTGCCCATAAACCAACCTAAAGGGTGTCTAAACTATCAACTTTTTGCATGTAGTCCTATAAACCCATAAGACTATTGGAACTCTAATATCCTAGTCATCCTTGTTTACATTACATACCTTGGTCAGTGCATCCTCAAAAATTTTATTAAATTCCTCCACAGTTCCATTTTCCTGAGTATGATAAGGAGTGCTTTTTTGGTGGTAAACTTGAAACTCCTCATTAATATTTCAATGGTCTTATTAAAGAAATGTGACCCTTGGTCACTTATCAATATCTTTGGACACCCAAATCTAGCGAGTATGTGTTCAAAGATGAAATTTGCAGCAGTTTTTGTGCTACAATCCTTCATTGGTTGTGCTTCAACCCACCTTGTCAAATTATTAGTCTCATTGATTATATACCTTGCATCAGTCATTTTTCCGAGTGGATTGATAGGTCCAACAAAATCAATAGCCCATTTATCAAAATCCTACAATATTACTTGTGGCACTAGTGGAATTTCATCTCTTATTTAAGGTTTTCTTGTTCTTTGGCAGACATCACAAGCTCAATATTACCCCTTTGCATCTTTGTGTAGTGTAGGCCACCATAATCCTGCTCTAAAAAATTTCAATACAGTAGATTTACCTACATAATTTCCACCAGCTATGCCACTATTAGATTCTATTAAAATTATTTGTATTTTGTGCTTAGGAACATACTTGGGGTAGTATTTGATATGGTTCCATTTTATACAAATTACCTGCTCTCCATGAAAAATTTGTTTCCTTAACCACCAATTATTGCTTTTGCAGTGTAGTGTATTCTGAATGAGCCATCCATGTAGTTAAAAACTGAATAATATCAGTGAAGTGATCATCTGCTATCCTGATTGCAAACAACTGCATGTCAGGAAGATTATCCTCTATATTTGTTGGTTCTTCTCCTGTTTCCAACCTTGAAAAATGATCAAGTCTAGCATTTAGTCTTCTTTTCTTAACAACAACTTCAAATTCATACTCCTAAAATAATAGTATCCATCTGCAAATTTTCCCTCCTAGGATAGGCTTATTGACAAGATACTTTAGTGCAGAGTGATTTGTAAACATATTGAAATGCGATCCCAACAAATAATGTCTAAAATTTTGTAAAGCATATAGAACATCCATTCCTTCCCTTTTTGTAGTTGTATAGTTCTTCTCTTCTTTAGACAGTTTCCCACTTGAAAAATCTATAGGGTGATCGATTTCTCTTGCACCGGGTTGTGCCAATACCACTCCTAAAGCTATGCATGAAGCATGCAGATGAACATGAAATTCCTTATTCCAATCTAGAAATACCAGTATAGGAGCACTAACCATCTTTTCTTTTAGTCTGTCGAGGCTCTTTTGACATTCTTCATTCCATAGGAAATTTACATCTTTCTTCAGCAGTTTTTCCATAGGTGTAGTGATCTGTGTATATCCTTTGATATTTTTTTTTGTATTATCTTGTATGTCCCAATGTGGTGCAAAGTTATCTCACAACCTTTGGCGGAGTTAACTTCACAATAATAGAAATCTTCATAGGATTCACCATCAATCCTTGCTTGCAAAAAATATGTCCCAGCAATATACCAAAAGGTTCACAAAATATGAAATTATTGATATTCAAAGAAATTTGATACTGCCTGCATGTGCCATCAGTCTTAAGCTCACAACATTTTTCTTCAATAACCCAAATACTTGTCCAATCATCGAATTATACTTCTAGAAACTTGCAAATATATTCTTTCAAGGTTGCAACCACCACTCTTGAAAATATGGCAGGGGCATTCTTTAGTCCAAAAGGCATCATTTTATACTGATATGAACCCCATTTTGTAGCGAAGGTGGTCTTATTACGATCCTCTAGTGCAATTCTAATCTGATGATAGCCAGAAAATCCATATGTGAATGAGTAGGCATCATCTACTCCTACATTATCCAACACCTCATCTGTAAAGTGTGTAGGTAAGGGATCATGCACATATGCATCATTTAATTTCCTTAGATCCACATAAATCCTGATTTCTCCTTTAGTCTTATTTTCCTAGATCACCATAGGACTTACCCACTCTGATTCCTCCATGGGTTCAATGATCCCTACTGTTATCATTTTATCTAATTCTTCTTTTACCTTTTCCTTATATTTGGGATTCAATCTGTAGGGTCTTTTCTTGACAGGCTTCACATCAAGCTTTATAGGAATCTTCATAACTCCTAAATATCCTACTACACCCTTCATATATGAAAACTTAGTGGGAAATAACTCTTGGTATTCATGTAGGAGATATGTCACTTTGTTGATTGTTTCTTCATCCCAATAATCTCCTCGTTACAAAATTTGGCTCCTCTTCTAATCCTATATTCACCTTCTTTGTCTTTAATGGATTTGTTATATCAGGCATTTCTAACTTAGGTCCATTCACTTTGTGGTAGTCTTTAGATTTTGTGATGTCAATATTGCGAGGGTCTTCATCTTCTTTTGTTGTGATATTCTAGCATTCAAGTATATTATGTAGTTGCGCAGCCCAATCAAGCTGCCAAGTGAGTGGAATTGCATTCTCAAAAGTATTCTTTTTAACTATTTGAATGGTTGAATCTATATATGGGAAATCATATTCAAAGATAAATGTCAATATAAACCCATCAACCACCTCTACCGAGTTTGCAATACCATGTCGAAGTTTTGTTTCCAGGTACCAGTTTTGAGGAATTGTCTCCAATGTATGGATGAACCCATGCACTGATTCTTCTCATGGAATCTCTGTCCATGTTGTCATGAAAATTTGGATGTGTTCTCTAAGATTATTTCTACCATCATATTATCTCCCAACTCTATTTCTACCTGACCAAACCTTATCCATATCAACCTTTGACATTATTACCAAGTTCTTATATTCTTCTTATGTGTACCCCACCATCTAGCAGGAGTAACTCTTAGGGATATATCCAGAGCCAACAGTCATTGACACTTTGGTACCTATTCTTCATAATATTCAAGAAAATTATTTATATCACCCAAACCATAATAAAAAGGTAAGTCACATACCTGAGATGTCATATAGTGAATTGCTTTAGTGACTCTTCCATGTCCCCTCGTAGATACTTCATGTAGCCCGTTTTGTTGATTTTCCAATTCTTCTTTTGAATCTAAGGTACAAGAATTGTCTTGTTCCTAGCCCAATTTTCCATTTGTAGTGGGGTTAATCCATTCATCTTTCTTTGTTTTTATCTGATAAATGTTGTCTATATCAGTTGCATTGTACTTCTCTTTAACTGGTTTGTTACACAATATTTTGTCACACCTCTTGCACTTCCCTGTGACATACTCTGAAGTGCCTGAAACATGAACATCATGCAGTGTAGTTATTTAGACATGCAGCTCATATCCTCCCTAGAACATTGATTGGAAAATTCCTTGAGCTTTCCCCTAAAGAAATAGGTCTAAAACCCTAATTTTGAGACTCATCGCTCTTGTGAGGTTAAAAACCGTGATGTTCGCTTGTTGCATCACTCTTGACCCGTGATGACATCACTATGTTCACTTGTATACCCACGATGATCCCAAAAAAGGAAAATTTTCCAAAGAGGATGAGAAGCTTCATGATCTAGAAGCTTCCAGAGCGGCGAGATGGAAGTTGTTTGGCGTAGATGAGGTCGAATTCTCCCAACTTGGCCTCTTGGTCTTATCCCTATGAGCTACCTCCTTGAGATGAGGGCCTAATCCTATCTTTGGAAAGGTCTTAACTCCCTTTCCCAGCAAATATATTCATCCTCTCCCATTCCCAAATGGTTGGTGAGGTTAGAGGTTGGGTTGGTCTATGTCTATTTGTACCCTTAGGCTAAGCTTGTGCCTAGAGGCTATTCATTAGACTTGGAGAAGGAGTGCTTGGAGATTTCTTGGCTTGGACTTGGATTACCACTCAAGGAGAGTAATTCAACAGCAAGGCTTTGGTTTTAAGCTTCCCCTTTATTTCCTAATAATACACAATTGTTGGTTCATCTTACCAAAAAATATATGTTCATGTATCATTTAGCTTGACATTCCTTGATCAGTTATGTAGGTTGTTATTGGATTTGCTATTTGTTTTGGCATGATTTGTTGTGTCTTGATCACTTGTACAAGTGCATAAACATTGAGAGAAGAAGGAACAATCCCGTGACACAAGCAGTTCAGAGTCCTCAACAAAGGAAATTGGAATAGCATCAGAACGAGGTAGGCCATCTCTTTTGTTCTTCTTTTCAATTATAACCTAGGAATATGTCTAGTTGATTGTCACTTCAGTTGCTAGACCCACTCATTGGGCTAGAAGGGTTATCTCTATTTCCAGAGAGGATTAACATAGTCAACAGAATAGTGACTCCACTAGGGAGCCTATGATCATTTCCATCCAATCCTTCACCCTGATCTTTTGACTAGTTTGACCAACCGTCAATTTTTCAGCTTGTCTACATAAGTCTAGGTGTATACCATCATTGTTTACTGCCTTAGAGTGCTAAGTCTAGATTGTTTCTTGAAATATTTTTAGTTTTTCCCATATTCCTTGCCCATCGTGGGTTTATCCTTAACAATCGCGATGGCATCACGGTTTCTACCTTTATAGTCGCGATGAAATTTTTTTCTTCATTATTTGGTCGCACTGAAATCATCACTACTTTTTTCTATACAAAGTAGTGATGCCATCTCCGGTTTCCCTATGCAAAGTAGCGATAATCGTGGTTTTATGTATATAAACTAGTGATGATCCTTCAATGTGAGAATTTTTTAGGTTTCTTACTAAGAATCTGGTGTGTCTTGGCCACTAATGTCTTTTCCCATCCTATATGCTTGGATTTGTCAATGTTTTGATTGATTTCATTTATTAATTTGAAAAATTTGTCTCGTTGGCTCCGAAGTGAAATCTGACTGAATTCTAGGGTTTCTAGTCAATTGGTCATCTCTTTCTTCTTGTTGGTGCCGTAGATATTTTTGTTTTGTTGATTGATTGAATGTTGTTTTCTATGGAAATCATTGAAAACATTGTTTTTCATTTGTTTTATCTTCTATTTTGATATTTACTTTTCGTAAAAATGCATTAGATTAGTTGCACTGAAAAGTTATTTTTTGAGATTCATCATTGAGAATAGATCACATTTTTTGATGATTGAGAGCTAAAAACTGTATTAGGTGCATCAAATCATTCAAAATGAAAAGAAAAACATAATTCCTATAAGTGCATCTTTGTAAAGTAAAACCATTTTGATTTCAGAAAGTTGCATTTAGGATATTGAAAAGTGGAAATTATTTTTACTTTTGGCATTGCATTTAGTGAAATGAAATATTAGATTTCATTTTCACATTTTTCATTTGGAAGACAAAAGTGAAAGTTCGTGGAAGGAATTTTGCATGATGCATTTTGTTTGATGCATTATTGATTGAAATTTCTTCCCTTGGTTAGTCTAGCTTTCATCAAAGTGGAAAATTTCCTTTTCTCATATAGTTGCATCATAGATGTTCATGTGACATCGTTTTGAGCCTCAAAACTGAAACTTAATTGAAGATCAACTTTAAAATATATCAATTAAACTAAGGAGCATTTGAAACATTAATGCTTCATACTTAGTGGTCTAGGCTAGAGACGTGTTCTAACGTCTTTAAAACTTAGCAGTTTTTGTTCGCTCTTGCATTAGACAACTCTAGCATGGACTTGTGCTCCCCGTACCATCGAGTGTATAAAGGGAGACCCTCGTAGGTTGCAAACCTTTATCCATAGGAATCCAATTCTACCTCCTTGTAAACATGATACATCGAACACATCATTCGGGGATATTGCCTAGACATACGTCAAGTCCTTGGTAAATTTATTTGTTGACGTATATATTGCAGTTCATGGCTACTTGGTAATCCTTTTTTCCTAGAGTATCTTGAGTAGTCATTTCAATCTTTTCTGACTCCTTAAATTTGAAACTATCATCGAGCACTTGTCCTTTCAAGCTCACTAAAACAATGAAAGTGACTAGAGTCACCTTTTCTTCCTTTTCTCGACTCTTAAAATGTGAAAAGGCAAAGTTTTTGTTTCAAATTCTAAAATTAATTGTGCGCAGAATAACATCCTTCCTGTGGAAATACTCCTTAGTAGATCTTAGCTTGATACCAAAGGAAACATTTCCTAAGTCTACTAGTCAAGGAAACCCCTCTGGTGGGAATCCTAGTCCTTTTCCTTCTTTTGGAAATATTGGTGCTTCTTATATGGGGACGTTGTCCCTTCCTGGATTGACCATTAGTCTGCCAGTTTGGTTATTTTCGACCTCGGTGGTTACAAGTGTCCAAACAGCTTTTCAACCAAGTTATCCTCTGCCTGAACAACATCAACATCATTTTGATCCTAAAGTTCACCCCTTTCCTTCTTTGCCTATTCCTTCACCCCATTCTTCTTCTTTTCCTGGTGAAATTCTAGATTCTATTAATCAGGAAGCTAAGAAGAAGAAGAAGCAAAATAAGAAAGGGGGAAACCAAGCATTCATTCTATGGAGACAACTAATGAAGAAAAATCTTCCAACGCGCCCTGAAAAGTAAAATTCCCTTGCATGTTATGTAAGGGTGACAACCTTCTTCATAATTGTCCTGTTATTCCCAAGGTCTTAGAGTTGTGGTCCATAGGTTCACATCGACCTTTCTCATCAGCCTCTACCGATCAAGCTAGTGATAAACCTTCAAATAGTAACAGTGAAGTGCATGGGAAAAAGGGAAAAGTGAAATTTCCCTGTAATTTGTGTGAAGGTAATCATACCATTCACCTTTGTCCTCTTATGGATGAAGCTTCCAAAGTGTTGGATAACCATACAGCTTCTCAGCCTCATCTTCTGACTGGGTATCAAAATCTTTACCCTCATCCTTCACTAGTTGATCCAGTTATTGATCAAAAGTCATATTTGTTCAACCCCACTCTCTTGAAAGTGAGTCTCGTGAGTCCGTTCTTGACCAACCATTGGTCTATATAATGGTAGACTTATCTCCACCTTTAGTTAACTGTACATTTTCTGTAGAGAGTGAACCTCATACTACTCAAGTTCTTCTAGTTTCTTCAATTTTGAATGAACTAGAGGGAAATCCTCCCGTTCCAAAGGTGCATGAGTACATTTCTCATGTTCCCATTAAGCAAGAGAGCACCTCTCACATTCCTACGACACTCCCTCTGAATATTTTAGTCACTTCTTTTGATTGGAGTCAAATGGCAAGATATCGTCTTCCATCTTATCTTCCTTTCAATATTATAGTACAAGCTTACCATATTGTCGTACCTAGCACAGTCATAGATGAGGGTGCATTTGTTAGCATCTTGTCCTCAACTTCTTGGCAAGCTTTAGGTTTTGCTCTACTTGTCCCATGATTTAGAATCTATTAGGGTTTTTTTTTTTTAACAAAGTTGGTTATTGGTTTTCTATTCCAAAAAGAGAAAAGGAGGGAAACAAGCTCCCATTACATCAAACCAAAATGAGAGAGGGCATCCTAGAAGAGAAACAGAGGACCAACAATCCTTTTCTTCCAAGCTCGTCCCCTTTTGTTTCTAAGATTACAAAATGAACTATCCTTATATATACTTACATATTGATTCAACAACAATTTACACCTATAGAACATATGAGCTAGTAGCAGAAAGACTTAATAATACTAAAATGAATGAGGCGTTTACAATTACTTTTTATTGAATGAGGGTTCCTGAGGCAAATTCTTGTTACTTTGAATGTTGGAGTTTTCTGCGATTTGAGTAATAAGTAAGATTTTCAAATAATTGATCGTCTCCTACAAATGCATGCATTTGTGTTTTAGCATAGACATTTCTTTCCTTTGTTCTTCTATTTGTCTCTTTATGAAGGAATTGTCAGATTTTACTACAAATTTGTAGTCTTTGACCATTTCTCTAGCCTGCTCAATCATGAATTTGTTAGCTCGACAAACAGCGTAGTTTTCGCAGTTTGGTACATTTTCAAGCGGATTCTGTTCCATTTTTCCTCAATGGAGAGGGTGATCATTCCAACAGATCATTCCAACAGATCAGATAAGGGAAAATAGGGAATAGGGTGAAGAGATGAAAGTAATCATTGTATAGTCCTGCGTAGATCCACAGTTGCTGGAAGGGAGATTGAGCATCATAAGCATTAAGGAAACTGGGAGGAAACAAGAGTTGTGAAAATATGGGGGCTAGAGGAACTGCGTGGAGGCAGAGGCAACAAAGGTTGCACGGTAGCAGGGGCACCAGAGCTTTGCAAAGGAAAAAATATTGAAGACGCCTCCAGAGCTGCGCAAAGGCTAGAGCAGCGTGGAGGCTAATGGAACAAGGTAATACCCACTAGAGCTACGTGAAGAAATAATGCAAGCAGAGATAAAAGCAGATAAACCCAAACCCCAATGGGAAGTAGCTATGACTATTTTAAAATAGAAGGTTACTAATGAGACTAAGGGGAAGCAGAGGGAGCATGAAGAAGGTATAAGTAGGATAATACGAGCTAAGGGGGACAATATATAGCTACGTAGCTTGCCACCATAGAGATGAGAATTCACGGGAAGCTTGAGAAGTTGTCATACGCTTATTAGCTGTAGACTGACTGTCACGCCGAATGAGTCGATCTTGCGGACAAGATAGACCTTCCTAGAATCTAATGAAGACCTAATGACAAACAAACCAACCAGAAACTATCTTTCTCTAAATGTGCTTTATAAATAATGGCAAACAAATGTGTTTAAGGCCTACCTCATGTCCAACGCAAGTTTGGGGATGCCTTTGCTCCTTTGATCCAAGTAAGTTCCTTTGTCGCAAACCTGCAAACGCAAACAAGGCAAACGATTAAATAGCACCTGAATAACCAGTATTATAAAACATATTTAACATGAAAGTCAAGGAGTCCATGAAACAAATAACATGAGATACTTGTTGAGAAAAATGAGCTTGATTGTATTAATTCAAAAGGAGAATAACTTTACAACCTTTGCCTTGACGTTGTACAAGCTCCTCCCAGGGTCCAAAAAGAAGTCTCCTCTACTTTGAAAAGCTTCACTCACTCCCCAATGAAGCCAAAAAGGTATGTGATCTCTCCTCTTAAGATCAAATAGGAAGTCTTGATTTCACTAGCATTTACCCTCAAAAGTTCAGCTTCTAACCTCTCCAGCCACTGACCCAATACCTCAATTTATAGTGCAATGGAGATCAGTTACCAGGTCCTCCTTCAAAGGGATAGAATCCTCCTTCAAAGGGATATATCCTCCTAACAAGGGATTAGCTCCTTCTCTTATGGGATGCATGAACCACTTTGGAGCAAACAATCCACGTCAAAATTCCTTCTAGAAAACTCTAGAATTAACCCAAAGTGAGTTTTTTAAGTAAAAATTGCGCTTTTGACTTTCACAGGGGTACGCACCCTCCCCTTTACATACAGAGCATATAAGTACGCAGATATCCTGAACAAAAGGTGTGGGCCCGCAGGCAAAAGTGAGAGAAAGTGTAGAACCAGAGTTACATTGCTTTTTTGATGTCTTTCTCTCATTTCCAAAGCTTGTTTTGAAGAGTTGAGGTCTGAGACTTTCTTAGGAGGTTGGTATAAGTGGTGATAGACCCATACCGACTGCAAATAATCAAGGTGATGATATTTTTGTGTAACAATCTGGCAGAAAATTGTTGTACTGTCTCCCCTGACATTCTTTCCAGCTGATTATACTCTTCTATAATAAGGAAAAGGTTCTACCCGATCATCCACCTGTCGAGAAAAACTTTGACGAACTGCCAAAAATCTGAGATGCTCGCATCAAGGAGGGCTTTGAACCAACTCTTCACTTGGCCTTGAAAAGAAAGAGCAAAAAGCCTAATACTAACATCCTCTTCATCAACTTCAAGAAGATCTAAAAAGGACTCAAAATTCTGCACATGTTGCTCAACGTTGACATTCTTTCTTTTACCATCGAACCTCGGCAAGTATAGATCATATTTTTTGGGGAAATCATGGAGAACAAAAGGTAAAACAAGAGGTTTATACCGATCTGGAATTTTACAAGGTGTAGGGGTATGTATAGCAGGTATAGAATCAGTCTTGGTCTCTTGGGGCTCATCAATTTGAAGATGGTCATCACAAAATTTAGAAGGAAGGTCTTGATCAAGCTCAAAGGTATGCAAATCTTTGGTATTCACAATCTTCAAAGGGAAAGAATCAACTACAGGCCGAGGATCTCTTCTTAAATACAGTATACTTTGAAAGCCTTCTTGACATTCTTGGGAAAAGAGAAGAAATAATTTATGACAAAGAACAAAATGTCTTGGATAAAATTCCAACTTGAATACCTGATCTGTCTATGTTGTCCTTTCATGTTTTTGCTGGTCGGGATCATCCTCCAGTGGAGTCTTTGGATCTGATCTCGAAAATGATTTAAAGTTGCCAAGTGAATTATTTCAGCCTTGCCAGTGTCTGATTGTTGTCCACCATCAACAATCAGATATGAACTCGATACATGTACTGGGGAAATTTATAAGTTAAGTGTTACGATTACAAGCTAGATCGGAGATCGACTGAAGCAACGTTTATCTACTATGCACTCGCAGAGCAATGTGTAGTTCGAAGGCTACCTGGCGTGACTTCAGACTTCGTCTGTAGCTATAAATCAAATAACACTAACAAGAAAATCTGTTCTTCCCCAGTATGGTCGCCACTATGTTAGCGCTTAAATCTACCTTAGGCTGAAATAAGGTAAAACTCGAGGCTACATCAAACCACGCTTAGCCTCGTAGCTAGCCTTATGAGGACAGGAGAGGGCTCTCTTCGGGTCAATCTCAGCTAAAGGTGATCAATGAGGCTTGAGATGATTAAATTGATAACTAATTTTAGGCTAGGTATGGAGTACAAGGAGTTTGAAATTGATTTTTTGAAGTTTTGTTGAATTCAAGGGAAAGGCAATTTTGGGTGCGGGGATGAGGCACAACTTTTGCAGAGGTCTACTTGGGGCAAGATAGGCAATTGTTTTGATGTCTTTAAAGAGAATGAATGGATAGATCTGACTGGTGAGAGGTTAAGGAGAGCAAGAAAATTTCATGGATTCTCCATAAACAGATGAAAACATGGAAAATCAAACAAACTTAAAGGCAAAGCATAGAAAATTATGGATTCTACCTTAACACTTCATTTGTTAAATTGTAGAAGATAAAAGAAGGAAAGTGATACACATAAACAACTTAAAAATACTGAAAGAAGCACACCATCAACACATAAAGCCACATGAATCCCAAATAGTGCTGCAAAACCCTGGTCTTTCCTTTGCCAAAAATGCAGATAAAATATGTACAATAGAGTGTCAAGCTATTCCCAAGAGTCCAACCTCTCCAACCTCTGAAAATTATTGAGAAATTACATCATATAGACCATCATAACCCATTTCCTTACCTCTAGGGATCGAGCTCATCATTCTAGGAGTTGTTTGAACTAATTCTAAACAAGGAACTGAAATCTAGGTAGTCAAACAACTTACCCCTATATGCTAGGAAACTGATTCATTCATTTAATTTTCACCTTTTAGTGAATGAATCCTCTAGAATAAGTAAGAATGTTCCAAAATTACATCTTGTTCAATCAATTACATCAAGAGAAGTCAAAAATTACATCACAATCAAAACTAGTCAAACTGGCCGAATTTCTGAGCTGAAAGATGAAAAATTGGCCAAAAATCTCTATGCGCCGCGTGCCTTTCAACCTGCTTTTGGGGAACTTCCTGACATACAAATCAAGCTCACAATAGCTGGTTGGAAAGCCCGCAATTTCTAATATCCAGACCAAGTGGAATTTTTCAATTTGGAGCTCATTTGCCCCCTCAAAATGTCATTCTCCTGGAAGTACTTCCTGTTGGTGCAAAAGGTGGCAGAAAGGTGATTTTCATGGTGTTTTTGGGTCTTTTGATCACCCAGAACTTGATGAAATGCTTTTGTAATAGCTGAGCATGCATAAATTATCATGAAAAACCCAAAAATGTAAAGTTTTCGTCCAGCAAGTGTCCCAATCTTAAGGGCGCGCGTCGACGCACTACGCGTTGAGCTGAAAAACCTATTTTGCAAGCCAAAAATTTAAAATTGAAAAAATTTTCTCCAAATTGCTTGAAATTTGGGCTGAAGGTGCCTCATCAAATGCCATGTTCAGCCAAAGAAGATTCGACCAAGATTTGAAGTCTATCCTCCCTTTTTCGACATTTTAGTGCCCTCCTGGTGCATGCAGTTTCAGTTGTAAAGTCACTATCTTGGTCATATAATGTATCGGTGTCTGCCTCCATGGTGTTGAAAGTCTATGCCAAATGTATGTTTGATTTGTTGAAAATGTGGAATGAAGGTTTGATGTCTTTGTCTTCAAGTGCCAAATATGCCAAAGGGAAATGAGGAGCTGTGAGGAATATGGAACAGTAGGTATTATGGAGTGAGGGTAAGGATATGGTTCAATCAATTGAAGCTTGCAATGTGAGGACAGTCACTTGATTGTGTTTTAGGAGTGTGAGGTTTGGGGATTTATGTATAGGAATAGGGTTTAGGGTGTGGGACTATTGTATAGGGTTGGGAGATTTTTATAAGGGCTAGGGTTTTGGAGTTTTGGGATTTGAATGCAATGTAGGATTAATGAGGGAATTGATGAGGAAATATGATGGGGAATCAGGAATAAGGGAAATGGTGGAAAAAACACAACCTTGGTAACAAAATTGTTTCAAACCCTACAACACATTTTGTATTGACAAAGGGAGGCTTTCAAAATCTAGTTTCCATGGAAATCGTACATGAACCCATCACTTTCACCATTAAAAATGAAGCAAAGGCAATGTAGGCGAGCGTACTTGACAATTTGATGCGAAGAAGAGGCGATTTGATGACTTTTCCAATCGTTTTCAGGCTCCAAAGTGTAAGCACCACATGCCTTGCCCAGTGCGCCATGCGCTCCTGATGCACCACGCACTTGTAATTTAACACTGGTGCTTTGTGCCCAGTGCACCGCGCGCACTCAATGCGTCGCGCGCATCACCCAGTGCGTCACGCGCCACATAGTTCCTTTTGCAGGAGGATTTTGGAGGCCTTCCTTGTGTTGAAATCAGGTGCAGAATAGCGCGTTGAACAGGTCTTTGAGTCTACTTTCCAAATCAGCTAGAATTTTTCAATTTGGAGTTCATTTTCATTGTCAAAAATCAAATCTCCCAAGACTGGTCAAAATGTGCCAAATGAGGCTGCCTCAAGGAAGAGTGCTGTTGCAGACGACTTTTGAATGCCTTCCTCAACTCCAAATTGAGCTCATAATAGTTAATTGGAAAGCTATTTTTGTGTAGTTATCCTTTGACTCATCAAGAAAGTTATTTTGCCAACCAAGCTAGGAGAAAACTTGACTTTCCCAAGGTCACTTCAGAGGTGCATCAATTCTCCCGAGGCGATTTTATTTTTGACATTTCTCTAAAACCATGACGCCTGTGTAAAAAGTGAAGGAGGTTTTTCTTCCTTGGCTGGTTCTGGACAACACCCTCTCTCAGGTTTGCAAAATTCATCTTTTATTGCTCTGAAACATCTTTTGAGTGAAACTTGTCCCGATGTGTGAAACAAGGAATTTAGTCGAAATGAAGCGAAATGAAGGGGATAAGGGGCTTCTAAATTCTTGGGGAAATTTTTGGAAGTACGGAGGGATGTTAGAAAGTAGGGGAAAGTGGAATCTCAGAGATTGAGTGAGGGGAAGGGGTCCAAAAGGGAAAAACACAGGCCTAGCCTAGAAAATTGCCAAGTTGTGGTAAGAAACTAGGGTTTGTGCAAAAATGAGGAATTTGGAGGATCTTAGTGATGGGAAGTGTTTATTAAGGTACATTAATGATAGGGGAAAGTGTATGAACATCAGGACACAAGTTTTTCTAATGATTTGACAATTCAAGAGAAATTGCCTTCAAAACCCTAGGAGAGGGAAATGAACCTTGCCTAGGCACAACTGAAGCAAGAACAAGCTGTAAAATGACCCAATGGAACTTGACATGATGATGAAATCATTCTGAATGATGATAGACTCAGCTGAATGGTGACATGGACTGACATTTGGGCAAATTTGAAAGGAGTGAAAGCAAATCCTAGACCTAATGCCTAGTGACTAAATTTTGCTTGAAGACTCATTGAAATGACAAAATTTGATTTTGACACCTTAAAATCACTTGTAAGAGCATGTTTGATCACTGGAGGAAGGATGCAAAGACTGACACTAACACATAGCATACTAAACTATACATTTTTCTATTTTGAGAAAATACATACTTCCAAGCCATGGAAGCTGGACCAAGGAGATGTAGCCCAGGAGGGGTGAATTCCTTTATCAAAACATTGTGTTAAGTTTTGTTCTTGATGGTTCGCTATTAATTTACTTGCTGATTTTCATCACTTATTTTTCATGCTATTATGATCATGGTTCTAAGATAAAACTTGACATAAAAATTTACCTGTTTTTTATTCACAAACATCATAAAGGAGCCATGCACATGAAGCAATTTACAAGCACATTTTTGTAAATCTGAAGTTGAAATTAGAATAGAAAAACTAACATTCAGCTACTGATCAAGTTGGTAGTATAGAAAAGTTTTATTTGCTTTATTTCTTGAGATTTATGCAAGGAGAATTAACAGTGTGCAAATTTATGTGATGACATCTTCAACAAGTGATGTCTCTAATCTCTATATCTTAGCAAGATTCTTTGATGAAGAGATGTTGCAAGAGTTTTTCATCATGAGATATATGGTGCAAGAGATGATTGAAGATATGAAGGAGGAAACTATAATTAAAGAGGAGTTGATGGCCATGAAGGAGGAGTAGCAAGAGCTCCTTTAAAAGATGCATGAGATGGAGATTTTACTCTATGATGTCAAGGAAACCCTAGCCAAGTATGTGCACGAAAATGACGTATGCAATTCAAGTTTAACTTCAATTTCCTCTGAAAATTAATGTTTTGGTGCTTTTTAAAGACACACTAGAGGAATAGGGTTGAAATTATTGATGAATATGGGCTATGAAGGTAGAGGGTTAGGCAAACATGTGCAAGACATAGTTGAGCCAATTGTTATTGAGGAAAGGCCTAGGTATTTGGGTCTTGGTTATGGACAACATTATGGAGAATGCTCCAAATCCAAGGAGGCACATGAAGGTGTTCCAAGAGGGAATTTCATTACATTTTCATTATCTCAAGCTTGTGAAGTTTGTGATCATGAGAAATGCAAAAGTTTTATACCCACTTTGCAAGAATATGCTCATAAGCATGTAACTAATGGAAATGGAAAACAAGAGGATGATGAAAGCTCGAAAGTCATTTAAACCATTGTTGGTATCCCGAAGAGAGCCACTACCTCATCAAATTCACCTCCTTATGAAGGCGCTAAAGGTGAAAGTGAAAGGTATAAATATGCCTTTAATCAAGTTTCATTTGATTATGATAAACATGGTAAATCTTCACATAAGAATAAGAGAAAATTTAGATGTTCTTTTTGTGGTTTGAATAACCACAATGTTTCAGGATGTTGGAAGAAAATGGCCACATGCAGGAAACTTTCAAAGAAAAATGACAAAAAACAAGAGGTCCATTGAACAATGGAAACCATGTTGCAAAAAAAAAAATGCAATTTTTTTGCACTCATTGCCATAAGCAAGGTCATCTTATAGACAAATGTTGGACTTTGTATCCAACAACCCATCCAAAACATTTGAAGAAGGTGGAGAGAGACTTTTTCAAGAATGAAAAAGAGGATTCCATAATTGATGTGGGTCAAGATGATTCACAAGATGATGTGCAGTTGAAAGAATCGCCATTAAAATGGTTTGGTAAGCGGTGGTATGATTTCTTAACCAAATAAGGCTTGCATTTCTTTTGTTGATAGATGCAATTCTTTGCCTTAAAAATGCATTTTTTTCCCTTATGAAAGCATTACTTTTTTGTTGAAAGTATGTTGTAACTTGTATGATGCAAGATGTTGAAAGTGGAATTCTGTTTGACTCACTTAAATGCAACAAAGAAGGAAAATTGTGGTTACAAGTTTGTATGTGAATGCATTCTTGATGCTGCATATTTTTGCCAGGAAGGTGTGTGAAAGTGGGGTGTTACTCACTCCATTTGTAGAAAATTTGTCAATTCAACTCTTATGTACCCATATATGTTTTTGGGCTTATTGTACTTGTGTTTGTACTTAAGGGAGAGTTGAAGAATTGTACACATGCATGAGAGTTTGTGTGTGTGTGAATAGTGGAATTGTTGCTAGTTTCATTGTATTTGGATAAATGCATGAGTGTCGACATGTGTCGATTGCTATCACATGTATGTCAAATCGACTTGGAAGAGTTGATTTTATCTCCAAAGATGAAAGGGAGATGTTGATGTATTATTGCATGAGATGTGAAATTCTTGTTGTTTATGCAAAGAATCGTCAAGTTGTTGTACATGCTTATGTTTGGCTCTCAAGTCAAGTCAGTTGCTTGAAGAATCATGTTTTCTTGACTTGTTTAGTAAACCATAAAATAACACACTAAAATGATTTGTACACCAAGGTGCAAGAGTACATGGCGATGTTACTTGATGTGACAATTGTTGCTTTGAACGAGCAAAAGAAGAGGTTGTTCATTTGCATTTTTTGCATAATGTGTTTTTACATTTAATGGTTGTATTTGTCACAAGATGTTGCAGGATTTTGGAAGGTCCATTCTTGAGAAAGAGGTTCATGATTAGCCTTATTTATCAAATCATGAAATGAGCAGCATGTCAATACTGGAGGATTATAGAGGCAAGAAGAGAACGTGGACAAAATGCCAAAGATTTTGCAGCCATTATAGACCATTTTATGTGTCGACGCCAAGAAGCAAATGAGATGGCGAATGCATTCTTTCAGATGTGGAATTTGGTACCATGGAGGTAAAAGAATTGTCATTTATTTTCTTGTTGTTACTGACATTGGAACTCATTGTTGTAGTTCACTCAGATGGGCTTAACTTGGAAAAGTGGTTTCCAAGGAGAAGCTTGCATCAAATGAATGTCTTGCCAAAGAGGAACATGATTCTCAGTGGGAAGGCCATTAGTCAGTTTTCCAAGCACTGGGGAATCGCTTTGGTACAACAAGGTGTTTAATCAGTCAACAAGCAGCCAACAAGTTTTGGATTGGGTCAACAACAAAAGGAGAATAGTGGTTAATGGACATAGCCATTTTCAATGCAAGGCATGTCAGTGTACCCAAGTGGTTGTCATGGATACCTTTCAAGTATAATCAGTTGATAGAGCTTGGGAAGGAGAAGAGTATTCAACTCTCATTAGATAACCAACTCTGGTGGGTCCAAAAGCCCATCAGTGGGAAGGAATGATTGGAATTTGGATTAAGGGAAAAGTTTGCTCAAAACTCAAAGTGTTTAAAATTAATCAAAACCTAAATGACTGTGTACGTCTCGATGATACGATCCCAATGCAACTCGTTTCACTCAAAACCGAGTTTGTATGAGGAAGTTAAAGCCCACTAACCATCTCACCAAACAACAAATTTTTTTGTAGGCACTGCCCAGTCAGCAGTTTGTACTTCTCACGTGGATGGTGACTAGGAAAGTGACATGGGCAAGTCAATGGACTCAACAACCAATGAGGGCTCTCCAAGTGTCACTATGTTATTGGTGTGCAGCTTGATGATGTGGCACATTGTAATTGGTTCTTAGTGGACCAATGAGAGAATGCCACATGGCAAACCCGAAGGTCACCACATGGCACCTCACAAAGGTCAAATGTCTAATGTCCATTAGGTCAAAAATTTGTTAGAGGCACTGGGGTTTGACTGCACGACCTCCCCTCCACTAACCACATGCCTTAACAACTGCGTTGCACATTAAGTCTTGTTATATAATGGAATTTCTTATTGTTAAACCATAGCGCCAACATATGGGGAAAGTGTCCAACACTAAATGCACTTAGTGCGTTAATGATGCTTATGTTTAATTAAACATGTTTATCCTTAATTAATGGTGGATTAACTTGGCAGATATTTTGGCAGGACCACCATTTTCGGAATTACCTCCAGTTTTAGTGGAGTTTCTGTTGAGCGATAAAAGGTGCCTTTTTAACTCCTAATTATCTTCAAATTAATTATCAATCCAGGTATGATTTTTTATTTCAAGAGTGTACTCAGTCTAAGGCAGCTATTTACTCAAGAGTAATGTTTTTAAATTTGCAGTACAATGCTTTAAATACAAGAGTAAACGAATGCTTGAAATAAAATCTACTTACAATTAAAAGAAACTTAACACTCTGAAACTTAAATCATTCACTCAGAAAACTAAAACAATTTATCAGTCAAGGATGCACTAGTGATAACTCTTTCCTCTATAAACTGATATAAATGAAATAAAACATAAACAGGATCCACAATCTGAGAACTTAGACAAATATAGTCAATGTTCTTTACAGTTGTTGATCTTTCAATCCACACTAAAGCAAATAACTAGAAATGGAAATTCAATTGGGAATGCTTACTAAAACACACTTGCTGCAATATCAATTGAAAGATGAAATCAAATCCTTGCAGAAAAGAATAATGACTAAGTCTATTGAAAAACTGAACAACAAAGCTTAACTTTAGCGGAAATGAATTGAACAACAAAACTCATCTTACAGAAATGAAATATTAATGGAAAGGAACAGTAATACTAAATTATTGAAGATGAACAACAATGCTAAAGGGAAATCAATCGCAAAGCTAAATGAACAGCAATACTAAATGGAAATGAACAACACTATGAAATTAATAGAAATGAGCATCGATACTTAATAAGCAACAACCTGTAATGAACGACAGAATCTGAAGCGAACAACGAAGCTTTATAACCAAAATGAATAGCATAACAATTTAAGTTGTAATGAATAGAAATATTTGTTATGGTGGAAGAAAATAGCAACGTGGTCCAATTTCGATTTCATGCACGAAACGATTTCAGGAAAATGTACAAGAACAAGAAGCTAGAAAGCATTGCAACTCAAAAGCAATGAGAAGTAAATCAAACCATAACACGACTGGAACTACAAAATAATGGTATAAGTAGCAAGTGGATCCACTAGGGTCGGGCCCTTAGCCGCCAGTAAAGCACCGCCGAACTTACTCTAGTATCAAATAATGGAACACTAACTCTTTTATTGATTAATCATCAAACTGTGAAATCATTACAACAACAAAAGCCTTGAGAATTACAATGGTAATGAAATAGTCCCCCTTTCCTCCTATCCTATCCTATCCCATCTCTAATAATCCCTAACTTAATTTCTCATAATCTATCCCATCATGAATCATGAATCCATCATTCCCCTTCTCTGATCTCTGTTTTGATTTAAATACATAGAGAGAAAAGAGAAGTTACAACCGTGATGATTACAAAATGATTCTCATTAAAAAATTGGATTGTTTACAACAAATTGATCAGCAATATCATCTTTGATATATCTGTCCATCAACATTCAACAAGAATAGGTCGAATTTGTATTGCACCTGAGATAATTTGGAAAACGGCCACAATAACGAATCTGAGAAAAACGTCTTCAGATAACCTTTCGTTTCTCTTCGTATGGATCAAATTTGGAAAAACGGCTCATTGCAAAAGTAATTTGGTCTATTCTGGACAAAACCCGTGTTTCAGATTTTCTAGATTCTTCTCCATTTGCCCAAAACATCCAATGCAAAATCATCACTTCTTATTCCAGCGAATTTCTGAGTTGGCACATTTAATGATCAAATCTTCAATCTGGAAAACATCTTGGAGGCTAAAATGGTGAACAAATTTATTAATAAACCATCATTGGTAAAAGCATGTATAATAATCAATTTATTAAAAATAAAAGAGAAGAAATAATATTTATTCATAAGAGCATAAATAATTATAAAATAGAATTATATGATAAATTATGATAAATGACGCGATAAAGAATGGTAGAAATGGGTGGAATAGGCATTCAAAAGTGATAATAATAATGACATATTAACGGCCCAACATACCCCCAAACTGAATATATTGCATGTCCTCATGCGACCCAAAATTGAATATATTGCATGTCTTCATGCAACCCAAAGACTCTGTGTTAACCAAGAAATAAATAATTGTTCATCCCAGCTCATGGAATGGATACAACAAATGAATTCTTCCTCAATTAATGAATATTCAATTTTAGCAATCTTGATGAAGGCGTAACTATTTTTACATTGACGTTCAAGTTATGTGTATATGAAGTTGCAGCAAAATATCATATAAGTAACAACAAACTTCATTAACAATTTTCTCAAAAACTACAAACCAGATTTTGTTGAAATGTTGCAAGTAGATTTATAATATATTAATGCTTCTATGATCCAAAAATCATATCATTTTGATGCATGGATCATGAGATATAAACAAAATGGCTGTAAGTGATAGTGCATGATTTCCAAAATTTTATGAACTAATTTAACTTGAAATTATTTGGGTTTGTGTATTTTAATGATATGTTTGTGTTTTCCAGAAATCACAAGAATTGAATTCATAGTTTTAAAAATATGTGGAAATCAATTTCTGCATTATATAAAAATGAAATTGTATGCCTTAAATGAGAAAGAAAATAGAAAACATCCATCATGCGTAGCAATTCCTCCCCCAAACTGAAGAATTATCATGCCCTCATGCAATGCTAGAAAACAACTTGAGGTGGTTGCAACCATCTGTTGAATTCTATGCTTAGTGTAGAACAATATGGAATAAGGGAGGTGTTGAGAATGAATAAGAATATCAATGGATGATAAAGAATATTAATGGCACGGTCATAAGAAAGAAATGAATGAAAGCAACACTCCCCCAAACTGAAAGATAATGTGTCTCTGAAAAATGGTAAAGATGTGGAATGAATGATGATAAATAATGCTTAATGGATTTTCATGAAATTCTCCTAAATTCACAATAAATCAGAAAATTATGCTAGTTTACCTCAAGTTTTACCTCAAAAAAATAAAAATGTGGAATGACATATATGGACTGGCATTTGTTGAAGCTCATGTAGGCAGATTTGATGCTGAAAGTGATGCAAAAGGTGGAATCCAGGCAAGCACATCATGTCTGAACAATTGTTTGTGTTCACGAGTTGCTCAAGCCTCTTTTGTTAGTTGCAATAGTGTGGTCATGTTGCGAATAGAGTCCCCCCCCCCCCATACTTTTTGTTCTTGTGTAAACAAATCACTATTTTGCATACAATGTTCTTAAATCCACAATGTTAGTTTTGAATAGCAACAGATAAGATGCATGAAAAAATTTCAATCAGAAAAACTTTTGTATACATGCAATACTAATATTTTGTCAAATCAACAAGTTATGGCAGAGTGTAGTAATCATATCGCATGCTATCCCATAATGCATACATTCCCCCCTCCAATTGGAAAAGGGATTCCATGACCATAAAGCATATGAAAGGTGTTGTGCTAACGGCAAGGCAAGGGAATGAACAATACGGAAGTGAATGAAGCAGAGTACACATATCAATGATAGAATGGAAAGAGGTATGGTTATAATGAGAGCAGAGTGTGTAAACATAGCTATGAATAAGAGATAAGACACTTTGAATTGATGATAAATTATCTAGAAAAGAAAAAGTACAACAATATGCCAAAAAGATTCTTTGCTGACGGTATTCTAGCTGAAAATGATGTGATTGATTTGAAAACAATTTCTCATGTGTAAAGGTTCAAAACAGGGAAAACATTAAGGAAATAACTTATCCGATAGAAAGAGAAAATAAGAAAATGGTATTATATTAATAATTGACGATAAGATATAACTTCAATACCATAAGCAGAGCCTCTGCTGCCAGCAGGCATCCATAGCCTCGGCAGGGTTGTTTTTTAACTTGTATGAGCCAGGATCCTCAATTAAGAAATGGAGAGTTCCAGTGCTGTTCTACAGAAGAGATCAGTGTGCTGGTGTAGTAACCAAATAACCACACTGCCATTCACTGGGATGTAGCAAAAGTGATTAGGCCAGCTCGTGATGATACCTCCTGTTCCAAGGATAATTTGGCTATCCAATGGATCATAACCCTGGTGTGGTGGCCATAATGGTAACATCACTTTGCTACAGCCTTATGAACATGGTAGGCTGGCTCATAATGAGACCCCCTATCCTCCATCTGCAAACAAAATTTGCTGTTATTACACATTTTTATGATAAAAAGAGGGAGGCTCAATACTCCTTAAGAGCAGGGATGGTGGAAGAAGTTGAACATGTCAATAGAAAAAAAATATACCCATAATCACATTTATTAGAGATAGAGAAGATTATAACCAGGAAGGGTGGAACCAACATGGTATTAAGATGATCAATAAATATCATGTACAGTAGAAAACAATGTAGTAAAGTAGTATATAAATAATTTTGTTCCTTTTGAAAGAATCTATCATCAAGGAGCTGTCCTGTTAAAGATCATAACGTGAATGATATTAACTCGCTTCAATAGAACCCATAATTCTTGTCCTCATAAAAGTAGTGTACTTCATACCATGAAAGGGAATCAGTAAAATGTGGTTGAAATGCACTAAGAATAATCCCTCAAGAGGAAGGAAGGGTTGTTCTTGATAATACTCCCAAAGTGTTGTTCATTTGAAGGAACAACAAAAACACTCAAAAAAAGTGTTGTTCCTTGTAGGGAATAGCAAAGGAAAATACACGCAGAAGTGTTGTTTAGATATATCTGAGCATAGAAGGTATGATGGATATCAAAAGTGATGAGGCTATTTCATATCATCAAACCTCAGGTCTCCATCATTTGTCGAGAAGTCATTCCAAGGAACAAGCCATTCACCACACATAAGGGACAATTTTCTTCAAACTGTGTTTCTGGGCAAGAAAAGATAAATTTGAGAAAAGTGAGAGAGTTTTTTGTCCATAATTGAATTACTAAGAAAAATCTCTTTTATTTTTTACACGGGTTTCATGGTTTGGGAGAAATGTCAAAAACACCATTCGCCTTAAGAGGGTTAGTGCACCTCTGGAGTGACCTTGGTAAAATCAATTTTTCTTCTATGTGAACTAACCAAATTACTTTTTGGATGAGGCAACTGATAAGTAGACACAAATATCTTTCCAATTAGCTATCATGAGATCAATTTGGAGTTAAGGAAGGCATTCAAAAGTTGACTGCAACATCACTATGCATTTCGGCAGCCTCAATCTACACATTTTGATCAGTCTTGGGAGATTGGGCTTTGTCAGGGCAAATGAACTCCAAATTGAAAAATTCAAGATGTTATGGAAATTAGACCCAACAAGCTTTCCAATGAGCTATCGCACACTCAAATTGAGTAAGGGGAAGGCCTCTAAAAGCAGGTGGAAAGAGGCATCGCGCTTTTGACCAGTTTGCCCAAAAATCGTTGTTCCTTAAATAGAACGACAAAAACACAAACACGCGAAACTGTTTTTCCTTAAATGGAATGACTGATGTTCCTTAAGAGGAACAACAACTTTTCCTCAAATGGAACAATAAAAACACAAACACGCGAAACTGTTGTTCCTTAAATGGAACAACTGCTATTCCTTAAGAGGAACAACAACTATTCCTTAAATGGACAACAAAAAGGCAAACATACGAAACTGTTGTTCCTTAAATGGAATGGCTATTGTTCCTTAAGAGGAACAACAAAAATACAAACATATGAAACTGCTATTCGTTAAATGGAACGGCTGTTGTTCCTTAAGAGAAACAACAACTGTTCCTTAAGAGGAACAACAAAAAGACAAACATACGAAACTATTGTTCCTTAAATGGAACGGCCATTGTTCCTTAAGAGGAACAACAGATGTTCCTTAAGAGGAACAACAACTGTTCCTTAAGAGGAACAACAAAAAGACAAACATATGAAACTATTGTTCCTTAAATGAAACAACTGTTGTTCCTGAAGAGGAACAACAAACAAAATTTATACGAAAATTGGAACAACAAGGGAAAAATAGAAAAAAAAACTAATGTACAATCTATTATCAAAGCAAATCCAATCAAATAAAAAGAAAACAACAAAAAAAGGTAAACTTATGTATAGGTTTCAGGAGAATAAATTGTTTAGTGGATTGGTGTTGTCAAAGAGTTTCCTTCTGCAGCAAGAATTTGTATTGTGAGGTCCTCATTATTCAACTGCCAATGGAGCGGAAACTACAATTTGAAGGGAGCAACACCTGAAACACAAAAACATAAAAGAAATCAGAAAAGAAACAACACTTTATTAAGTTACAACAACTATGATGTTATTTCCTAAGGCAAGGAAAAAAATGATCTATTTGAAAAATGTTTTGGTAGCGGTGACATGACATGAATATTTTAAATGGAAATCAATTGTTCATTACTTCTGTTATGAATCCATTGGGTAATTATTTGGATGAAATTCCCTTGTTTCATTAAAATTTCTTTCAAGAACCGCTCGTCCATAAATTGACCTTCTTTATTCTCCTAGGACTTGCAAAAAAAATGAGTGTCTACTTGCAATAAAACATTAAATCATGGAGAAGAGAGGTGATCGGGCTCCCCTTAAAAAACAACAAGTAGTTACTCTGTATAAAAAATCCACAGAGAAAATAACAAAGTAAAATTTATTTGTCACTTGCGGGAGAGCAGTGGCTAATCATGCTAACCTGCAGTGTTTTAATCACAACTTCTTTGTTTTTTGTCCAAATTGAGTGATTCCAAAGCTATATGAGAGATAATTCAAAGATATATCTCCAATAGAAATAGGTTTTAAAAATTTGATGATATGTTATGTCAATTTTACTTAGAACAACCTGCATAACATAGTCATTTTCGATTACCCCACTTAGAACAACAGTGAATATTGTAAGCATAGATTCTTCGTTTGAAGCCGGATTCGAATGATTCAAACTGGAAATGAAGATAGATTCATTTATTTATCTCCAACAGAAATAAATTTTGAAGACAAGAAGAATTGATAGGTCAAATACTCTAAGGAACAGCCGGAAAGATAGAGTTTTAAGAGCGTTGATTTACGATAGACAGCCACTATTGTGATCATAACTTCCTCATACGATATTGAAAATGAGTGATTCCAATTGCCTTGTAAACTAGATGCATAGGGGAATTTACCATAGAAACAAGTTTTAAAAATATTGTCATTTAGGCCTCCAAAAACTGACTGTCCCAACTCTGTTCCTTAGCTGCCTACTAGACACCCTGTCAATCTTTTGGTTCTAACTTTTTCATTTCAAATCCAAATTGAGTGATTAAAATTGGTTTGGAAATTAGGCATCAAGGGATACTTAGTATATAAATAGGTTTTAAGAATATTCCCTTTTTCCTCTCAAAACATGACTATCCCCGCTGTGTTTTCAGAAATTTCATCAAGCCCACAACCCAAAAAATATGATATTCAAGCATTTTTTCCAAATTGGTGATAAAAATGAATATGAGTGTTTGTAGAACTATTATTTCCATTATAAATCATCTATATACACAAATGAATTAAAACATTTATCACCGATGTTGATTTCCACAACGTGTTGCAACAAAAACAACTATTTTTTACAATAAAACAAAATGTATTTATTTATTCCCTTATTTATTTTATTTTCTACACTAACCTATTCTAATTTGAAAAATGAATATGATTAAATATAGGAGTACTTCCAATGGAACCATTTTCAAAATAGGGATTCATCTATGCACATACCCAAATTTGAAAAATGCATATTAATGAATATTAGGGTATGAGAAGCCAACTTCCCTTGAAACGATGGTGTCAAAAATTGTTGAAGTATGGAGTGATGCTGCAAACAAGTGATGGAGTGAAACCATTCTTCAATATATCCTTTACTTTCTTGATTTCCCATAGCCATCATACCATGAAGTTCTTGAGCTTTTAAAATGGCTTGTTGATGCAAACTAAAAGAAACCTCATTTTTTTCATAACTTCTACAACTTTTGAATTTGAAACATTCTGAATCTCATTGTAAATTTTCTCTGATGTCGCATGTGAGATAGAATGGGTGGGAAGGGTGGGTAAATTTTGTAGTTCAACATTGTAAGCATGTTGTACTAGTTTATTATGGTGAGGGTGTGGAATGCGTTGAGCAGGAAATTGTGTAAGGAATCGAGCATTGTGATGATGTAGATGATTGGGTTGAGTGGATGATTTTGATATGCAAGCAGGATGTTGTGGAAGAGCTAGTGAAGAATATGGATGATGTGTTTGTGCTACAAGATGAGGGAGAGTAGTCATGCAATCATAAGGTGAACCATGCCAAACTTGTAGACAAGATTGGTGGTGGTTATATTGAGATTCACATGGCTTCCCTAACACATTAGTATTCAATAATGGATTATGCAAGTAAGAGAATGGAGAAGAAGTGTTTTGAACCATACCTGTAGGCCACGATTTCCATGGCTTTGAACTTGTTGTAGCTTCCTCATCTCTTTGATATGCTACTTCCATCCTAGATAAGGAAGAAAACCTATCTATGGGATGCTCCTTTTGGTAACGAGGGAAAAACACTTCATCAAATTCTTGATTTTTCTGAACTTGCAAAACATCCAATTGTGAATTTAGAGAGCTAATAAAATCAATATTAAAATGTTCAAATAAATCATTGATTTCAGCTCTTATGTCTCTTTTTCTTGTAGCAGATTTGGAAAAGAAAGAACAAACGTCTCTAGAATTCTTACCAGCCTTGGAGATTCCTCTTGAGCACCTTATACACAATTCATAAACATCATCATATGATAACTGAAAAAACATCACCTTTTCCTATCAGATTTAAGAGTTCTAAAAACTCATCTTTGATTCCTTTGAGTAGGAGTGTTTTTAAGATCTCTTTTTTCAAATGCTTATGCTTTGATTTTTGAAGGTTATATTGAAATCACTCTACATAGTCCTCTGAGCTTTCATCTTCCCCTTGTATCATCTTGAAAATATCTTCACTGTCCTTGCAATAGTCTTGGTACTTCTTCAAGAATATGTTCTTCATGTCGTCCCATGTTTGGATGCAGTTCCCACCTAGGCTCATCAACCATCGGAGAGCTGCTCCTTTTAGAGTAAGAGGAAACACTTTCAACCTTTGAACATTAGTACAATAATCATATCCTCTACAAAGTATTTCGAACTCAAATAAGAATGTATCTGGATCTTCATTTTTCAAACCATGAAAATTTGGTAGAGAAGATGGGGGAATTATATGCATTTGTGTCACTCCTCCTAGATTTTTGATGGGGAATTCCAAAGTAGAAATGTGAGCCATTTCTTACTATAATAGAACATGTTCTTCATGTGTTTCTTTGAAGCTCCTTTTTCAAATGTTCCTGTCAATTGGTTAGTGAAATGGGTGGTGCTTACATCACCACTTAAGTGAAATCATGAGACTTGTTTGAAAAATTTCTATTTTTTTCTTAGTCATTCACACAGAAATTCAAACATTTATTTCTACCCTAAGTTATTTAACAATTTTGTTGGAAAGCAGGTGGGGGAGCAGGGCTTTTACATGCTCCGTACGTAGGTTCTTACCTTCCATTTTTAATACTCGATTCTCTCCTAGCAGACACTCATCAGATGCACACTACCCCTTAGAAATGACTACACTCTCCCAGGCAACGACGCCAAAATGTTGAGCGATAAAAGGTGTCTTTTTAACTCCTAATTATCTTCACATTAATTATCAATCTAGGTACGATTTTTTATTTCAAGAGTGTACTCAGTGTGAGGCGGCTATTTACTTAAGAGTAATGTTTCTAAATTTGTCGTACAGTGCTTTAAATACAAGAGTAAACAGATGCTTGAAATAAAATCTACTTACAATTAAAAGAAACTTAACACTCTGAAACTTAAATCATTCACTCAGAAAACTACAACAATTTATCAGTCAAAGATGTAGTAGTGATAACTCTTTCCTTTGTCAATTGATATAAATGAAATCAAACATAAACATGATCCATAATATGAGAACTTAGACAGCTATAGTCAATGTTCTTTACAGTTGTTGATCTTTCAATCCACACTAAAGCAAATAACTAGAAATGGAAATTCAATTGGGAATGCTTACTAAAACACACTTGCTGCAATATCAATTAAAAGATGAAATGAAATCCTTGCAGAAAAGAACAGTGACTAAGTCTATTGAAAAACTGAACAACAAAGCTTAACTTTAGTGGAAATGAATTGAAAAGCAAAGCTCATCTTACAGAAATGAAATATTAATGGAAAGGAACAGTAATACTAAATTATTGAAGATGAACAACAACGCTAAATGGAAATGAACTACGAAGATAAATGGACAACAATACTAAATGGAAATGAACAACACTACAAAATTAATAGAAATGAGCAGCAATACTAAATAAGCAGCAACCTGTAATGCATGATAGAATCTGAAGTGAACAACGAAGCTTTATAACCAAAATGAGCAACATAACAATTTAAGTTGTAATGAATAGCAATCTTTGTTATGGTGGAAGAAAATAGCAACGCGGTCCAATTGCGATTTCATGCACGAAACGATTTCAGGAAAATGTACAAGAACATGAAGTTAGAAAGCATTGCAACTCAAAAGCAATGAAAAGTAAATCAAACCATCACATGAATGGAACTGTAAAATAATGGTACATGTAGCAAGTGGATCCACCAGAGCCAGGCCCTTAACTACCAGTGAATCACCGCCGAACTTATTCCAGTATCAAATAATGGAACAATAACTCTTTTATTGATTAATCATCAAACTGTGAAATCATTACAACAACAAAAGCCTTGATAATTACAATGGTAATGCAATAGTCCCCCTTTCCTCCTATCCCATCCTATCTCTAGTAATCCCTAACTTATAATCTATCCCATCATGAATCATGAATCCATCATTCCCCTTCTCTGATCTCTGTTCTGATTTAAATACATAGAGAGAAAAGATAAGTTACAATCGTGATTATTGCAAAATGATTCTCATTAAAAAATTAGATTGTTTACAACAAATTGATTAGCAATATCATCTCTGAGATATTTGTCTATCAACATTCAACAAGAATAGGTCGAATTTGGTATTACAACTGAGATAATTTGGAAAACGGCCACAACAACGAATCTGAGAAAAACGTCTTTAGAGAACCTTCTGTTTCTCTTAGTACAGACTGAATTTGGAAAAACAGCTCATTACAAAATTAATTTGGTCTGTTCTGGACAAAACCCATGTTTCAGATTTTCTAGTTTCTTCTCCATTTGCCCAAAGCGTCCAATGCAAAATCGTCACTTCTTCTTCCAACGAATTTCTGAGCTGGCATATTTAATGATCAAATCTTCAATCTGGAAAACATCTTGGAGGCTAAAATGGTGAACAAATTTATTAATAAACCATCATTGGTAAAAACATGCATAATAATCAATTTATTAAAAGTAAAGGAGAAGAAATAATATTTATCCATAAGAACATAAATAATTGTAAAATAGAATTATATGATAAATTATGATAAATGACGCGATAAAGAATAGTAGAAATGGGTGGAATAGGCATTCAAAAGTGATAATAATAATAACATATTAACAGCCCAATAGTTTCCTAGGGAAAAAATGAAAAGACCATAACTTGATGAGATTTCGACCAATTTTAAAAAATGAATAGTAATTTTCAGATGATTTGGATGTTCTAAAGGTAATGGAATAGGTTTCAGAGGAAATATGAGACTTCTATATGTGATTTTTCTACGAGGAAGTTCAAGGAAGCCTAGGGTCATGAGGGAAGGAGGTCAAGCCTAGATCAACCAAAGGTCAATTGAGGAGCATGGAGACTTATATTAGGGGTTTTTGGATGCTTTGCGTCCTTTGAATTAAGTTTCAAGAGCTGTAGAGAATTTTAGACTATACATTTTTCCATTTTGAGAAAATACAGAGGCCCAAGCCATGGAAGCTGGACCAAGGAGATGTAGACTTGGAGGGATGAACTCCTTTATCAAAAAATTGTGTTAAGTGTTGTTCTTAATGGCTTTTTGTTCATTTAATTGATGTTGTTCAACACTTGTTTTTCATGCTAGTCTGCTCATGATTCTAACATAAAACTTGACAGAAACAATTTCCTGTTTTCTATTCACAAACATCATAAAGGAACCATGCACATGAAGCAATTAACAAGCACATTTTTATAAATCTGAAGTTGAAATTAGCAAAAAAAATTAACATTCAACCAAAGATTAGATATACACATGAAATTGAACATGAAGTGTAAATATTTGGTTTGATAATTCGACGAGTCCACTAGCTTGTAGCTGAACTCAAAAATTTGAGAAAGAAAAAAGATAAAAAGAAAAAGAAAAATGAGGAGTGTTTTTTAACACTTGTAGCATATATCAATTTGGTGAAGAGTATAAATGATGTGTCCATGAGAATTAAGAGAGGTATAGGTCTATATTTTATGATGACTCTTATATTCTAGTAATTGAAAGGAATAATGATTTGGGTGTCACCTTTAATGGATTGAAGTCACAACATGGAGTCAAGGTGCATCTCAAAAATCAAAGGCGAATAGGTTGAGTTTTCACATGTTTTGGATATATCTTATGCAATCTCAAGCGTGAGGATCTATGATGATCATTTAACATGAATATCCATAAAAAATACATGGTTTTGGGGATTTTGTCAGTCCACTAGTGAAAGAAGCAACTTTGAATATCTTAAGTAGAAGGAAAGAGCACTCTACATGATCCCAATACCTTATTTGTTGTGTTCATTCTTGACAAGTGAGTATTTTTAGATTGGGAAAAGGAGTAAAAATAGTTCACAATGTTAATCATCAATAATATTTTGATGATGATTTGTAAGAAATAGACAAGTTATAAAAGAAAAATAATTCCATAATGGGAAAACTTGCAAAAACATAGATCTCAAGATAATAAACTTTATCATAAATTTGTTGTCTCACTGCACAATGCATTGGCATATTGGAGGAAAGCTTAGCATCACTAGACCAATGGGTAGTTGATTTTTTCAAAACACTAGATCAAAAGGATAAATTGATAGAATCATCATAAAATGAGTTATTTGACAAAGGAAAATGTGTTGTTCGCAATTGAAAGTGAAGTAAAATAGTTAAAACAATAGAAAGTAAAGAGTAATGCAATTTGTCATACAAGTGACATGATTCAGAAATTTGATAGTTCTTATGATATTTTCATTTGGTTGACAATAATAATGCTGATGTCTCTGTCATGCTTTAGGGCTCAAAATGGTGAAACTAATGATATTTTTAAAGGTGAATATATTATTGAAGATAATGAACTAGGTTGTTTTAAAAAGCATGCAAAAGGAATTAGTTTTAAAGTTTTGAATAAAGTGTATTTTGATGGGAAAGGTTTAGGAAAAATTAGTGAAGGTATACAAAATTCCATACAAATATATGTAAGGCTAAGAAATGGAGAACTTGGCTATGAAGGTCAAACAAATAATTTACTTAGTAAAGTTTTTGAAGGAAAAAACATTGATAATAGGTGGGTCATCTAGAAGTAGGAGTGCAAAAAATCAAGTGAAAAAGTAGGGAAAATATTGCAATCATTGTAATAGAAAAGGAGATGTACAAGGTAAGTGATGGAAAAAAGAAATATCAAAGCCTCATGTACAAGTATACTATGGTTGGATAGGATTTCATGAATGGAAGAAAATTACTTTTGCATTGAAAGGATTATACAAGGTCAAGGCTTCCAATGTACAACTCTACCTGCCATACAAATTTCATTAGTTAATTGATCGTTCAAAATTTAGTTTCCATTAAAGATAATTTAAACATTTTTAGAAAAAAGTTTTCATTTCTTTGAGTCATGAGTATTTTTCTTGTAATAGTTCTTGGTAAACCAAAAACCACTTTTCAAAGCCAAAGACAAGTGAGTCAAGTTTGAGTGAAGAAAAGAGAAATAAAGAGAAGTGAGAGGTGATGTATGGAGATGAGATGGTATTATATGTTTAGGAATATTAATTTCCACAAGGAGTGATGGTAACTTGTTGTAACCTAAATGAAATGATGTAATTATATAAGGGGTCTATAATCTACTGTACTTGACATCCCAAAAGTTTTTTTCAAAGTTGTAAAAGTTTTGTTTTTCCCAAGTATTTTGTAATATTTGTTGTGTCAGAACTACATGCATTATTGTTGTAGCACATGTAATCATGATTGTGTAACCTATTAAGTGTAGAGAGGATGTGACATTAAGCTTTTGAATATACCACTTGAATAGGTACGAGTGAGGTAGGTGTACTCATATTCTCATTCGATGTTGAATCACATAAGTTGAGTCTTTAATTAAGAGGGGAATGTGATATGGATTTATTTTTATATTGACAATGATAATAATTTTCATATAGATAAAAAAAAAAGGAAGTAGAGGAAAGTTCAAGGATGACACTCATAGAGAATAAATCCTAAGTGAAGACCATGAGAAGTTGGTGAGCATACACATGGAAGCATTTTGTTAGCAACATAAGTGAAGTAATGATGAAGGAAAATATTTTGAGTTGTAATGAATAAAAGCAAAACCAAGAGCATATAATAATGTGAGTAACACAATGATGTTAGTTTTGAGTTTGTACCTAGTATCTCCATGGATGGAGTACGATAATTGTATGTACCTATAACACCCTGCCCCACATTTACCTACTTTTACAAGCTCGACAAGATAAACATGAGGCGAGAGTTACTATGCATGACTCAACTTCCGTCTACCATGTTGAAACTTATTGCAACCTCCCAAGGAAAACTAATCACGCAGATGTCAGGAAAAATCCATTGATGATCTTTCCTTAAGTTGGAACTATATTTTTTCCAAGATTTACAACCATCTGCATGCATGTCAAGCAGTCCATGTGCGCATAAGGCTCGAGTTGCATGCATAAGAACTATTCTATGTGGATAAAACTAAAAATACTTAGTTCCTATGTTATGCAACCAACTCAAAAAAAGATAGAAAATATAGATCAACGACTTCAAAATCAGCCTCTTTGAGGGGGAAACCTCCTTTACATTACACAAATGAACAATTATTGGATGATTCAAATGACAAAACCTAATTTCTATATATAGGAGTATAAGGGGTCACAATATAATTACAACTGACATAACAATAATATTGTAAGGGCACAACAATAACATTAAGGGCTAGAATGAAAATAATAATGGGGCAATACACTACGCTAATTAGTTTTGGATGCTTCTGTATAAAATTCTCATCCTCCCATGTGGAACCTTTAGTGGGTAATTTCTTCCACTCGATGAGATACTGTGAAAATTGATTGATTTGTAGCTGCCAATTTCTTGTTTCTGTGACTGCCTCAGGTTCCAATATGATTTTCCCTTCCTCTTTAATTTTTGGCAATATTGCTTGAACTAGGATCTTGTCACCTATAACCTTCTTTAACCATGAAACATAGAAAAGCGGATGCACTCGAGAAGATGCAGGAAGCTCCAATTTGTATGCCATAGTACCAATATTTTACAACAACTTGTACAAACCATCATAATTTGGTGATAATTTATTATCCTTCTTATCTTACTTGAGGGACATTTATTTGTATGGTTGTAGTCTTAGAAATACCCAGTCACGTACATCAAAAATTCTTTCGTTGTGATGTTGATTTGTCTATTGTTTCATTCTATTCTGTGCCAAAGTGAGGTTATCCTTTAAGAGTTAAAGAACTTGTTGTTGATGCTCGATGTGATATTCCACTGCTCGAACCTTAGAGTTTTCTCTTAAAGATGATGTGATGGACGGTGAATGATATCCACAAAGGGTCATAAATGGGGTTATTTGTTCTGCAATATGGAAGGAATTGTTATACCACCATTCAGCTAGAGGTAACCACTTGACCCATTGTGTCTGTTTATTAGTTATAAATAAACGAAGATATCCTTCCAAACATTTGTTCACTATCTCAGTTTTCCCATCAGATTGAGGATGATAAGATGAGCTAGTACCCAGACAAGAAAATAACTCTGTCCAAAAATTTCTAGTGAAAATGGGATCTTTGTCGCTTATAATAATCTTTAGGTTTCCATGTAGCTTTTGTATTATTTCCAAATGCAGTAGAAATTGTATTGGGTTTAAATGGATGAGATAATGCACAGAAGTGTGCATACTTGGTAAGTATAGGAACTACCACCACGATGACAGTGTTTCCTTCGGAATTGGGTAGACCTGTGATAAAATCCATTAAATCCTCCTCCCAACATTGACTTGGAATGGATAAAGGTTGCAACAAACTTAGGGTCTTAATTGTTTCAAATTTATTTTTTTGGCAAACCAGACATTCCACCACAAACTTTTGAATATCATATTTAAGGCCATCCCAAAAAAATTCCTTCTTAACCCTCTTGTAAGTTTTTAAAAATCATGAGTGCCCTCTTAACAGAGAGGTGTGTAATTCCAGAAGAATATTTTGTTTGATTTGGGAATTCTTAGAGAGGTATAAGTGATATGTGTACCATAAAGAATAATTTTTCTAGCTCAATGTGTCAGATGTACCTGGATCTTTCTGTAACTTTTGAATAAGTGCCCACACTTCTTCACTAGTCTTCTCCCTTGCTTTGTTTATCCAATCTGGTTGGATAATAGAAATGGCAAAAAGAAATGCCTCCACATCCTCATCCTTTCTTGAGAGTGCATCTGCAACAACATTTTGCTTCCATTTTTTGTAGATGATTCAAAGTCATAACCCAACATCTTTGTGACCCAGTTTTGTTGCTCTTTTGAAGATAATATTTGTTCTAAAAAGTATTTAAGCCTATGATGATCAATTTTTACCTTGAAGTGTCTTCCCATTAGGTAAGGTCACCATTTCTTAAGTGCATGTAGTATTGCCAACATTTTATTCTCATAAATAGATTTGTGTAAATACTTTCCTTTGACTAGACGAATTTCAAAAGAAACGGGTCTTCCTCCTTGCATTAAAAAGAATCAATTCCATTTCTTGAGGCATCAGATTCCACAATAAAGGTTTTTGTGAAGTTTGGCGTAGCTAATACCAATGTTTGGCACATTTCCTCTTTAAGATGTTCAAATCCATCGTTGCTTTTGAAGTCCAAGAAAATGCATCTTTCTTCAGTAATGTTGTTAGAGGGGCTGCTATTCTCCCATAATTCTTAACAAACTTGCGATAATACCCTGTCAACTCAAGAAATCCTTGCAGATGTTTTATGGATGTGGGAATTTTCCATTCCTTAATGGCTTTAATTTTTCTAGGGTCTAACTTAACACCTTCATGAGAAACAATATGACCCCTATATTCCACCTCCTTTACTCCAAAGAAAAATTTTGAGGTTTTTGCATATAATTGTTTCTCCTCCAATACTTTGACCAGCCTGTGAACTTGTTGAACATGATCCTTCCAAGACTTGTTGTAGATTAGTATATCATCAAAAAATACTAACACAAATTTTGTAAGGAAGGGTTTAAAAATGGAATTCATCAAACCTTGAAATGTATAAGGTGCATTGGTAAGGCCAAAAGGTATCACCAAGAATTCATAATGACACTTATGAGCTCTAAATGTTTTTTTTTCAGAATGTCTTCAATCTTCATTCTGATTTGATGATATCCTGAATGAAGGTCCAACTCGATGAAGTAAATTTATCCATGTAATTCGTCCAATAATTCATGAATGACTAGAATGGGAAATTTATCTTTAATAGTGAGCTTGTTGAGCTCCCTATACTTTGGACACCTGTGCCATGATCCATCCTTCTTGTGCATCAATACTACTGGAGTAGAGAAGGAACTTTGACTTGGTTGAATTATACGAGCCTTTAACATTTCTACAACCATATATTCAATTTCGCTCTTTTGGGCATATGGATATCTGTAGGGCATTATGTTTGGAGGAATGCTTCCTCGAATCAAATGAATATCCTAGTCATGATCATGAATAGGTGGGAGGCCTTTGGGAGCCTCAAATACCTTGGAATGATTGTCCAATACTTTTTGGAGATCAGGAGAAATAGATGATTTCGATGTGGGAACTTCTAGTGAACATAATTGTGCAATTATGCCATGTTGTTTTTTCTTTCAAAGCTTTGTCATGCTGTTAGAGATAATTATCTTTCCTGGTTTCCCTGAGATACCCCTTAATTCAACTTTCTTTCTTTCTATTAGGGTCCTATAATAATAGGATTCATAATTTTGAATTGGCTATGGTTAGTCTTGTAATATTGTACATACTTTTGCTTTATGCAAAATGTTTTCCCATATTAAAATTAAATTTTGTAAAGAGGGTATGTCCTAAAAGAATAATCAAAGGACCAAAAGAAAGAAAAATATCAAAAAAATAAAAAATATGAACCCCAACAAAGAGCTAAAAATAGATCATGAAAGTGTGAAAATTAAAATGCCACTCCTTTTACTTTACTTTGTAAAATAAGATTATGTGCATCTTGTCAACAATGCCACAATCCATGATGGTCAAATAGTTTAATCTTGATTCATTCACGATTTAAATTTCTTGTTGATAGATAGAGAATAAATATCTAGCCAAATTGTTTAATATTGGTAGATCAATAGTTAGGTAGAGAATAAAAATGAGCTCAACAGTTTAATCTGAGCCATTGGAAGTTGTAAGGTTAGAATTAGATAGTTTTCTTATCAAAAGAAAAAGAAATAAAGGGCCAGCAAGCCCAAATGCACCCAATGAATGAAGAGAAAATGTTAGGGTAAATCAAGGGTAAATAGAAGAATTTTTGCAAGTGCACAAGGTTGCTAAGTCGAAAGCACATTCATCATGCTTAATCCTATGTTTCATGTGCAGGAGGAATTGTGAAAGAGAAATGACATTCACTAAAGCTTGTTTACTAAGTTCCCCTCATTTCAGTAGACCCCCACATACTTAATTGATTAATTCCTCCTCCTTATCCCTTCATTACTTGTAAAAACCCTTTCCCTCCTACTTTTGACCTTTTATCCCTTTGTTTCACACATTTTCCTAGACATTACACTTCAAAAATCATCCCCCCTTCCCAAAACCCCTTTCCCTAGTGTGAAACACATTCCCACCGCAAATAATACTTTCCCCCCTTATTAATTTCCCTTTTCCCCTTAAAAACCCACAAAACCATTTATCCTAAGTTTTTTCCTAAAGTCCCGCTTTATAAATCCCCCATGTTATAATTTATCGACACCCTTTTTAACCCACCAAGCCTTGGTCTATAGTTAAAAACTCTGCCATATAACCCATGATTCCCACATTAACCCATTTCTTATATTAAAATCCCATCATTATTCATTAATTAATTACAAATTTTTGTAATTAAACCCCCGAGCCTCGCCAACCACTTTCCAACTCTGCCCGTGCAACTTCACCATGCAATATCCCTCTAATATCCCTCCTTCAGATCCAATAGCGCATGGCCATATCGCGCAGATTCATCATCCAACAGTTAATGGCACGAGAGCATGCGACATTCACGGTTTTGGCCAAGCACTATTTGGCTACGTGGCGACCAAAAGCGGTGTGATATGGCCTAAAAACACCTCCCCACCTAAACCAAAACTGCCCACTGTTCATTCGCCAGTTCTCATGCCAAAATCTAATTGCTATTGGTTAAAAGGCCGAAAATGCCCCATTTTGCTCTTTTCGCTCATTTTCACTGTCAACCTCTGTTCACCAACTCTGACACCTTGAACCTCTGCATGACCAATTTAACAACCTTTTACCACCCGAAGATGCTACAAACATCAAATTGAAGCAGCAAATTGACAAATTGAAGCCTCAGTAACCTATGCAGTTACCACAAAACCCTGTCTATGCACCAAACTGTCAAATTTCCAAGTATTCTTGATAGAACCAGAATGACCCTGCAATTTAAAGTTATACATAGTAATTAAATTAATTAAATTAATTAAAAAACCTTACTAAATTGAAGAAAAGCTTACTATGCACCGAAACCCCTTTTTACAAACCATTATTACCCTCCCCACTGTTCTAGAGATTCTGACCTTATTCCTAAAGCTATAGAAAGAGTAATTTAGTTGAATAAACCAAATTATGGCTTCCCAAACCTCTCTGGATGTAAGACCTCTAAAAACCCCTCACTTGGATATTGACCACCTTCCATTAGCCGACATATAATTTCAAATCAAGGATATTGTTTCCCCTATCCACCTATTGAAACTCCACTACTAGAGTAAAGACAAGTTTTTGAACCAGAATGATGACATTCACCTATGGGAGTCCAATTTTCCCAAGTACTTGTTCCCATAGGTATGCCTATTCTTAGAAATCATCCACTTCTTCCAAGCTTGTTATATCCCCATTCAAAGAGCCATAGTCACCCTTGACCAACAGGTTTTATTCACTATTATAGAAGAATCAATAAATCAAATGCTGCAGATCCATTCAGGCCCAAATGAAACCCCACTTTCCATTGAAGGTTTTCTTGAACTCTACACAAAGCTAGACCTTCCCAAGAAGGCTCAAAATTTTCAAACTTTCATCATAGAGCAATCTCATACTCCTACAGATAGTCCTCTGTATGCTGCCACCATTTTCTCTAAGAGAGGTAGATAAATTATTACCATGCTCTCTTGCATTCTAGGGTACACCACAGATGAACATCTGGATGAGGTTGTCCTTGCTTTCCTTTCTATCTTTTGCCCAGGCAAGCCTCCTGCTACAGTTTACAACTTTTCTAAGTTCATAGCAAACAGAATCCATGAGAAGTTTATCAGACTACCAAAGGAGAGAGTGTTCAAATATTCATCAGTATTGTTTCACATGTTCTTATACTTTCAGTCAGACAAGTCTCCAGTCAGCATCTAGAAGTTAGACACCAAGGGAAATCCAAGATCTATCATCTTTTGGTCGCCATTGATCCAAAGATATTCTACTATCTTTTCTTAGAAAGAGTTCATTGATTCATTTGTTCATCCAGTTATAAACATGTTGACTAGTAACTATCAACCTAGGATCAATAAGGAGATGAAAATAGTTTTATAGTTGGCTAAGAACAGTAAAGCGAGAGACCAGTATCTATACCAAGAACACATAGAAATAAGGATATATGGATGCCAACTTGCTCCCTACAAGCTGCCCAAACACCTCCCCATGATGATATTTGCATTAGTGTATTTTAGGCAAATCATAAACTTTGATGAGGTTAATTTCTTGTCAGCTAAGAAGAAAACCCTGTTTAAGATCAAAAACAAATTGGGCCCTTTTATTTGTAATAATAGGGAAGCTAGAAAAGAGGTAGATAGACTCTTATAGGAGGTGAACTTCAAGAGCAGTTTTATGTGGCAGTATGACCCTAATGGAGTCATAAATAAACTAAGGCTCAAATTCAAATTGAGTCCTTTCATACATGATCCCAGGCCAGCCATTAAGAGATATGCCAACCAATCAGAATGGTTGGAGAACACTTTAATAGATGTTGAGAGTACATTAATTGATGTGGAAAAGTAGATTGATACTAGTTCCTTTCTGTAGGTTCCATCCCTACAAGAATAAATGACTATTACTCCCATTTTGCAGAATCCAGCCAATGAAGACAGAAATGTGAAAAGAACTAGTGAAGAAGGTTCTAGCTCAACAATGGACACTACAGATGAAAGGTTTGAGATCAGTTATAGGAAGTTGTCTGAGCTTAATCCTGTAACTGAGCAAGAAGACACCATGGGGATAGTGGAAGTCACTGACATTGACACAATGGTTGGAAGGAGTTGAGGCCCAACAGCTTCAGGTGAAACTCACTAGCCTTCTACTTCAAACACTCAACTTATCGAGAAACAACTCAGTATTGAAGTCTCTTCATCTAACAGGCCTGTGGATAAAGAGAAAGATATTAAAGATAAGTACAAGGAAATTAAGTTGAGAAATGAGGCATTGAAGGCTGAATTTTATGCCGAGTACTTCAAACAAACACCTGCAAATCAAAATAGATTGATGACAACCTTTGACATTAAGACTGGCAAGACGCAAATGACATTCATGCAGCATACAGTCCAGCCCAAATCTTCAGTAGACTACAAGAATTTTTTTTTTGAGGTTTTGGCTAGGGATGTTCACCCCATAGACCAAATTGAGTTCCATAAACAAGCAGGTGAGATGATTTACTCCATAATGACAAATAAAGTAATGGCTATGCACAAACTCCAAAGCTCACTGGATAATATTACAACACCATACAAGTTGGAAAAGGCATCTTCACAAGCCAAGGATAACAAAATCAAGTCATTGGAATACTTGGTGATTGAGCTTGGATATAATCCCAACGATGTCAAGGCTGCATAGAAATTGATAAAGAAGAAAAATGAGGATATTTCTACTTTAAAGAAACAATTGAAGCTGCCTCATTCAGAGCATCCACAGACCAAGGAGGTCCTTGAAATCTAAACTCAGTAGGAGGAGATGATGGATCTCATTCTCCAATTAAATGATCAATTGAAAGAAATGGAGAAGGGGTTGGACAATTTAATTCAGCTGAAACAGGCTAGCCTTGAGACAACCACTGCCACTACCATTCCCATAGTGACTACAACAGTTCCATCAACCTTGGCTACTTCATTGGCCCCCATAGCTCCACTGGCTACAACACTTCCAGCTGCAACAACATCTACATCAGCAACATGTTCAACAACAACAACGACTCAGCCAAGTGATGATGCAAGCAAACTGGTCAAAGCAATGGAGGACATGTCCATTCAAACCTCTTAGATAAATAGACTCAAAGAACAGATAAGGAGTCTTGAGGATGAGAAGGATTTGGATCAGATTATGCACAAAGATGAAGTTCAGAAGTCAACCAGGATGATTGAGAGGATAAAGAACTTAGAGAAAGAGTTAACATTGAAGGAGCCACTTGTCCAAGCTAAAGAATAGCTATGGGCCAATATCATTGACTTTGTCAATGATATTTTTCCATCTATACAAGTCATCTCTCAACAAAATTATTTAGTCAAAAAGGCTACATAAGCAATTTAGAGAGTTAAGGCCAAGCTTGGAGACATGCTAGAAGGGCCACTAGAATAATCCAATTGCTTAACTCTAAAAATAAATATGAATTGCAGGACTGGACATAGTTGACAGGACTGGAACTATATTAGAGGTGAATAAAGTGCTCACCAAGAGGAACTTAATGATGAACCTTGAGGACAAATGCCAAACCATGGAGTCGGATATAGGCAGGTTCATGGTTAAGTTTGATATTTTGAGATAGAAAGGGCTGCCAAATCCTTTGGTGATAAATGATAAATTAATGCCACAAGAATACTACAACAGGATGCCTATAGAGATCAGGAAAATAATTCATCTATTAAGGGGATTCCTATAGGAAAGTTTATGTACCAAACATTTGAGAACCTATTTACCTCCACCATGAGGTAAAACACCTTTTTGTGAATAAGCCCACCTTTGCAAAGTACACAGAAGTAGATGAAATCTACAGAAAAATGGTAAATATTAAATTACCATATGCAGAGACTTGGGAGAAATTAAATGAATTACTGTAAAAATGCAAAGTAAAAGTAAAACAGAGCAGTAAAAGAAAAGTAGCAAGCCATCCAGATGAAAGAGTATCAGTTAAAAGGCCAAGAAAAAAGACAGCCAGTGTGGAAAACAAACAACAAGTGAGAGAATGCAGCAAAAGATTTGACAATAGAGCCTAATAAACAGGGACAGATTGCAGCAATCAATATTTGTCTCTATATTCTTGCATGAAGATATTTCTTTTTCCTAGATTAATTCCCAAGACAATTTGGGATATTTTGTAACTATTTTTGTATAAATACTTCATAATTCAAAGTATAGAGTGTGGATTTCTTGACATTACTATGGTTGTATTGATCTAAAACCTGAGGGTTATTTGTACCATTTTTTCAAATCAGTAGACTAGACTAAGTAATAAAGACATTTCATTACAGGATTCATGGGTTGGGCCTCTTCAGTGAAGTATTTTCTCTTTGTCAAATTGTTATTTTCTTAAGTGTTTCACAAACTTGCATGTTATCTAAATTGAATGAGTTAACTGGAAATTTATTATAGAATTTGTTTAATTACACTTTGTCTTGAACAATTAATCATTTTAATGTTTTCTTCTGATATCCAGATTAGGGAATCCTTCATTTCTCCCTAGTTTCGATTGACCCCTACCATTTCCTTCATTATCTAGTTTGAGGAACCCTTAATTGCTCATTGACCCTGATTGAAAACCACTTCACCATCCAACCTAAAAGATTTGAATTCACCCAGCTACCTTGCCTTCTAAACACTATTTTTAGAACTTGATCCAGTCCTGTTTTCTTGACACTTGACCCCATAGCCCAAAGGTAAATGACATCCCTCTATCCTTCTAAGTCAGTGATTCCACCACCAACTCAAAATCAAAACCCAAGTACAATCATAACTAGCCTAAAATCAATTGACTAAACAAAGTTAAATCATAAAGAGAGAGCCCTCTCTAAGTGTTAGGAAGGCTAGATCCTAATATCAAAAGTAGGTTTGTGGTTACCTCTATTATTTCTTTCCTAACAACTCTAGAGAAAATTTGGAGTGATAACACCTTCCCAAAAAAATTTCAAGAAAATTTCTTGAAAATTAATAGCTATTGTACCCAAGGATTGTAGCCATTGGACTCCTAGTACAACATTAGCACCACCTATAGGAATAGAAAACATTGGACTATTCAATACATATTCTCCCATGGATAACTTGATATTATGGGACTTTCTAGAGCAATTTATGGTTCCTCCATTCACAACCAACACTTGAAACTCTAGTGCTGGATATAGGAAGAAATTCAATTCCTTGGCTATCTTACAATGAATAAAATTATGAGTACTACCCGAATCAATCAACACTATTACCTTTTTCTTCTTGATATGTCCTTCTATCTTGAGAGTTTAAGGAGTGGTAATTCCTGCCAATGCATTACAAGATATGGTCAGATCCATTTCTTCTTTTTCTAGGGTTGGATCCTGGTATATATCCTCTTCTTTTGACATTTCTTGTTCCTTTTCTTCCTCCTATTCACGATCTATGTAAAATAATTTCTTCTTAGCACACTTATGACCTTTATTGTATTTGTTATCACAACTATAACAAAGCCTGTTTTCTCTTTTTTCTTCCAATTGTTGTGGTGTCAATCTTCTAGGTTGTGGAAGGCTATGGGTAGCACCACTTCCATCTTTATAGTTGTCAGTGGTAGGATTTCTTGTTGCCATAATTTTGCTTTCAATTTTTCTTGCTAGCCTGAATGGCTTTTCCAATGAATCAGGTTCCCAAATGTGAACCTCATGTTGGATGTTATCTTTTAAAGTCCCTATGAACACATCAATCCTATGCTCCTCTGGAATATCATTTACCCTTATATTTATTTTTTGGAAGTCCTCAATGTGCTCCACCATTGAACCCTTTTGTTTGAGATTTATTAATTGACTAAAGAAGGTGTTGCTCTTTGTATCCTGATAATGTGCTATCATTTCCTCTATAAAAATTTACCAAGTGACAATTTTTTGCAAGACCAAAGCCATCGTACCATACAAACTAACTGGGTTCCAAATATAAAGTTGCAATGCATACCTTTTGTGTGTTTTGCACATTATGGAGATTGAAATATAGTATCCATGTTACGGGATCCTTTCCATCAAATTTCGTCATATATATCTTTGGAACATGGTGGGCCTTCGATCCAATGTGAGAGTCTATGAAATCATGATTAACAATTCTTTTTTTCTCATCATGAGTTTCATCTAATACCTTTTCGCCATTAGGAAGCATTTCTTGTAGCAACCTTGTCAAACCTTCCTTGAAACCTTCCTTGTCTACTTTTAAACCATTCTTAAAATCTTCCATATTATCTTTCATGTCATCCATAATAGCTTTCATGTCATTCTTCAATCCTTCCATGCCTGATTTTAAGTTATTCTTCAAACCGTCCATCTTAGCTTCCATTTAATTTTTGGTTACTGTTTGTGAGAGCAAAAATCGTTGCACTTAGTGTCGTAATTTTGATATATCATGTTGCATTTCTTTTTCTTCTTCATGCATCATAGTATAAATTTCATGTCTATTACTAGGTGTTTCTATTTTATTTCTTCGGAGTATCAATTAATGAATATTATGCTTCACTATGCCCTTTGAATCACTTCAAATTAGTTTTTCAAGCAAAACTTATGCAATTTTTAAAAAAATACACACCTTTTTTTCTCTTTGTAGGAGTTCGATATTGAATCTTTTGTATCTATGTAATTATAGTTCTTCAAGGTGTGAACATTCTTCCTGTGGTATCCCTCTGAGTCCTCTTTCGAAATCCACAAGTCTGATCAAGATTGGATTCTCCAAGAAAGAGTTATGCCAAATATCCCAGAATGACCTAGTTATGGACTGGTTTAGTAGAGTGAACTTGTAAGAAGTACCACATGTCATGTTTTCTACATTCAAACTTGAAAAAAATTCTTATTACTTTTTACGAAATTTGAATATGATTCTTAGAGAGAAAGTTATGACGATTGTCCCAAGGTCACCTGTTTGAGATGGAATTCAGGAGCCTGCAAAATCCCTAACTTACTTGGATCCTATCTCCAAAAATATAGCGAGACAAGATTTGAAATTTGGACATGACATTCATTAAAATTTCGTCTCAAATGGGATTTGTTTTTAGCTTCTACATATGTTATGAAACCATCTCACAAAAAGATAGAAAAACTATATCAACTGTTGGATTGTGTTATATTCTTTCCACGACTAGCCCCCCAGCTAAACCGGGGGATTAGAAGGGAGGCGGAGCTCCATTTTGTTGCATTGATGTGTAGCAGGGGGTGGTTAACCCCCATCTACGGGATCCAGGGTAGCACCCCGGGGAAAATGTTTTTTGGACCCATGGTTTTGTGCATGGTTTTCGCACATGATTTTGGGGGTGATGGTTTTCGGTCCATGGTATCGGATGCTTCGACATGTATATATATGTATTGTAACATTGAAAGGAACAGAATGAAAAATCATTCTGGTAGTCATAGTTTTGGGATCCAGGGGAAATCTCTATGTATATGTGTTTTTTGTGTTATTCTCTCACTATTGTTTGTTTTCTGTTTTTTAGAATTCATATGCAGGTAATTTATGTATGGGGTTAAAATCTACACTAGGTATTAGAGCTTTTTTTGCTTCAAGGGGATGCCTTTATTGCTGAGGGGCTTCACTTGGGCCTGTGGTAGAACCTGTTTAGTGGGAGATCTGCCAGATCGATTCTGGTGGTGAAAGAAGATGGCGAGCAGTGGAAAGATAGACATCGAGAAATTTAATGGTCATAGTTTTGGGTGCGATGGTTTTCAGTCCATGGTATGGGATGCTTCGTAGTAGCCTTCAATGCTTCATTCTTCTTCTTAATTTCCCTGTTCCTCGAAAAAATGTTTTGTTGTGTTGCAATTTGAGATGTAGAAGACACATGTGACTCTGTTATCTCCTGACCATATGGGAATGAAGTGGTGGGAAGACTTGTCAAAACAACTGTGGCTTGCTCTTGTGAGCCCTTTTCTTCTGACAATAACTCTTGAATATTTATTACCTGAGTATCACTTTTAGTATCAGTCTTAGTATTTGTCTTTGGATCTTTCTTTCTCCTATTGAAAACATGAAATTCTACATCTTGAGACCCTGAATCTGTAGGAGACATACTTTCCCTTGATCTCTTAACTTCTGTAGGAGACATATTTTCACTTCAGTCGCTTGCAGTGTATTCTCTATCCACTCCTCCTGATTGGCATACTGCTCTATTTTTGGTCTAGGTGTATGTGCATATGGTGTGGTCTTCTGCTCAACTCTTGGTTTTGAAATTATGCCTAATGGATCATAATACCATGTAAAACTTAGCTAGAAATTCATTTTTTTAGTAATTCATATGCTTCCTTTATTGTTTCTTTTGTGTTGACAATTTAAGGACCAATATGTGCCTTCAATTTAAACTGTGCTTTCTTCTTTCTTAACACAAAATGCAGGTCATCCATATTTAACATTTGCCTGATATACTCCAAGGAAAAAATTCTGACTGGTACAAAAACTAATAACCTGTAAGGCAGGAGTTCACATCCATAAATTCAAATTTCTATATAATTATAGTAAAGATACGAGTCTCCAACCTTAGCTTGTTTTATGATATGTAAAACTCTTTTGATTTCTGGTGAAATCCTTGGTATAATATCGCTGCTAAGAAGGCACAAGGATACATGCAAAAACATATCCACAAAATTTTTAAATGGATATTCTTTTGAATTATTTCTGACTAAGGAAGTCCATTGAATAACTGGTAGTGATCTTCCATGTTCTTCGATCTTCAGCAACTGAAATTTGAACCTGTCTACTTGATAGAACAACATCAAATATATGAGGACTAACTAGTGTTTGAATGCACCTTCAGCTTTAAACTTTAGGAATTGATAATGAATAACACTTGATAGGTATTGACTATAGTTAAAAATAACTAATGGATCCTGACCAATTGAAAATATTGACAAAAATCCTAACACTATTTCATCTACCCATTGATTTGTGGGATAGCCTAATAAGCAAGTAACCATAGAAATAACCTTCCTTGACATTTAAGGGAAAATAGAAGTAGAACATGCGGGATTATGTTTGGGAAATTCATAATTCTTATGCAGAAAAGACTTAAAGATATGGGCTCGTTGAGATAAAAGTAAGTTTTTATTATATTTCCCTGAGTGAATTAGTGGAAAATGGATGTAAGGGAGCTTGGGGATTAACTTTAAGAGACAAACAGTTGGTTTCTGGTGTAATTGACAATAGAATTTTATTATTTTGGGTTATTACAACTTGGTGGCTAGGGAGATACCTAAGATGACACAACGTAACGAATTCCTCAAAAACATGAGTCTGGGGAAAAATATACTGAGGCAATAATGACTCCCAAATACTCAATCCATCACTATTATCTAAATACATTTTATTTTCCCATTTATGAAGTTTATACAAGTTAAACTAACACTGGGTTTCTGCTAATTTGTACCGCGTGTCGACCAAAGGGAATTCATCTAAGTTATGAACAAGAGGCAAAACATGACTCTCGACAACCATTTTTCCCTTTCCTTTATGAGAAGACATCTTCGACTGTAATGGAGGTTCAGGAAAACAATATTACCATGCTATAATTGACCGGTTGCAGGAGAGGAAATGTTGCTGCAGAGAGCGTTGGTGGACGTGGAAACCTTCGGGTCTTAACCTAGATGGATTAAAAAATGGTGAAATGAAATAATGCAAGGTGAGACAAGATTTTAAAACGATAAAGGGGGTTGATTAATGGAAATATTACCATTTTGGAGTGTGGCATTAATGGAATTATACGTTGGTAAGAGAATTTAATGGCCAACGTCCATATGCCTGTTGGAGGGAGACTTTAATGGCCAATGATAGGGTGATGTGGATGGTTGGGTGACATGGATGGTTGAGAGGATGACAGGTGGTGTGTTGTGGATGGAGCGGGAGCAAATGGGTGCGAGAGGTAGCAGATGGTGGTTTTCGGGTGGGGAGGGGGGGCAGGCGGTAGTTCGTAAAAGGGGGGAGGCCTACAAAATTTTTGTAGGGTTTCCAAGTAGCTTTTGACGGTTTTTAATAAACCATTTTGCAGACCCCCGCCCCCCGTTAAGTATCGAAAACTTGGGGGGGGGGGCATTGTCCCCCATTGGTCATCCAAGTGGGGACGATCTCTGCCTTCCAAAAGGTGCCAATGCTTTATTCAAAAGGGACAAAACATCAAATCGACTCTTATTTCAAACTTTAAACAAAGTCCATTGATAATTAATCTATCTTAAACATAATCAAAACAAATTAAACGGCATTTTAATTAGTGCGCCTCCTTTGGGGATTTTATTTTTTCATTTTTTATACATTTTCTTTTATTCTCCTTTATTTTTTCTATATTTTTCTTTCTTTTGTATTTTCATAATTCTTTTTCTTTCTATTGTTCTTTTTCCTTTTCTATTTTTCTTATTTCTTTTTATATTTTCTTATTTTTATATTTTCTTATTTTTATATTTTCTTTTCTTTTCAATAGCTAAACCAACTTAAAATGAAAAAATAATTTACAACATCCTACTCGGATAAATAACTATATGATCATACATTGATCATTATATTTATAGGACCCTAACATAAACATTTCAAGTACTCTCACTCTTTTATGTTTTGATCTCATTTTAGGTATATTTGCAATCAATTTTGTCTAAAATCTAGTAAAAACTGTGTAATCTATACAATCCAAGTGGCTATAGATATTTAGAGCATTGTATCTATTTAGTCATTCAAAAATACAATTTAAATAATGAAATTTTCACATGGTAGGCATCCATGTATGTATATATACATTCCACTCTAAAAAATATGCACCTCATTTGAGCACTCTAAATACTTGTTAGATCTGTCATTAAAATAAACCTATATTGGTCTTTAAATAAATTTGGGTAATTCATTTATATTTATGACATATTTATTTATGATTTATATAAATAGAAAATAATCCACCATTTCAAAATGATCCTCAAATCTAATTTTATTTAATGTAGCATTATTTAATACATTTATAAAAATACAAAATATACTATAACAACTAAGTATCAAATTTTCGTTTTTTTATATGGTTAATAATTTGAAAAATTCAAAGTATTTATTATAGTTTACATTGGAAGTTTCAAATATGAGAGTGTAGAATTTTGTAGAATTTTTCCTACAAATCAACTAGCTTTGATACCATGTAGAACGTTTTTTACAAATGAGCTAGGTCTGATACCATGTAGAAATTTCCCACCTGTAGATCAACGTGGTAATGCAATGTACTAAAGCAAAACACTTGATCTACTTCTACAAACAATTTAGCAGAAGCTTAATCAACCATGAGCAACGTCAATAAGAACACATATAACTAATAAGAAGGAACCAATCACACATAACAAAGAAGAATTCACCCGAGGAAAGCACCTACCTAAAACCCCATCTCTGTATTATCATACAAGTGGAAATAGAGTCCGGATTACGCAAAGTCTTAGCTCATAAGCTATCCAGCTCTCAGTACAATCCCTCTGCCGCTCATAGACAGTGAAAGGCTTCTCACAAACCTTCTCCTGTACCCTCCAAGCCTCCTATTTCCTTGTGCAGTTTCCTTGGGGTCCAGTGTTGCCACCTGTGTGAATTGGCCTCTTCACACACTCACTAACCTCTGATCTAACTACACAAACTTGAAGGAGATAAATCCTCCATCATGGATGAGCTTCCTTATAGGAAAAATATTCATCCAACTGATAGTACCACTATCCCTTTTCTGATCTCAATTGGGTCTCTGTCAGAACTAATATGCATCAGTTATCCATGAGTAAATACACATTATCTGAAAATGATAGTTGTCACATGCATGCAAGCATTAACAAACTATATCTCATTAATTTAACAACTTGTTAAATTAATCTAACTGGACTTGACTAAGTTAAACTAAGTCAACTGATCCTCTCAATATAGAACTCATCCTTAATTCCTCAATTAGTGGAGCAAATCAAGGACACATTCCCCAACCAAGGGAGAAATTATTGCATGTTCTCACAAAGACTTCAAGTTTTATTTTCCTTAACTAATTAACTCATGGAGAATTAATTAATTAATATTCAAACTGCTGGTAAGACCAAATTCAAATTTTACTTCCTATTTTAGACCAGGCACTGTCTAAAAATAAGAATCTAACTTGAATTGCTAAAAATATAACTTCTATTTTTAGCACTTCCATTTTTCATTCCCTGTTGCCCAAGCCATCACTAATGCTCAAATTGCTATTTTCAGCAGTGCTATTTTTAGCACTTCTATTTTTAGCAATTTCTTGTTGCCATTTTTCAACAGAGAGAACATTATAATGAAATATTATTGAGTGGAGAGGCTCATTCTGCAACTTAGTATGATGTCATCAAAGTTGAAATTTCCAAAATAAAAAATTTAAAAAATCTAAAAATTAAAAAAAAATTAAACAACCTTACAAAAAATTTAAATAATGTTGACTAAAAAAAATTACACTTGAAAAAATTAGATTCATATTTAAAATAAATCTATACTAATTTATATAAAAATCTACCAATTAACATTGATTTCATATTTACAAATAAAACATTCACAAACGAAACAACAGCACCAGTGATCTAACAATTTGCTTAAGCTTTCTTTATACATTCAACTTAACTTATTATAATTGAAATTTTGAAAAGCTCAATGTTAATATTTGTACATTCAACTTAACTTATTATAATTGTAATTTTGAAAAGTTCAATGTCAATATTGATCACGTTATATGTGTTGTTACGTGGTTGTTATATTTAGCCCATATCATTTGTAGATAGGAACAAAATTATATTGCTATGTTGTTGTTTTTTTAATAATGAATAATTATTTTGACATGTCTGTTTAGAAAAATAAAAAATAATTATAATTTATAATTAAATTAATTTTTTTTTTGAATGGAGTTCGGATTTTCCACAGTGTTCATATTTTCTGATCGATGTTTAGAGTCTGAAACTAGACTCATCATCAAAACAAATTGTGAGAGAGAAAAGAAATAACCTGCTAAGTATAGTTTTTTTATTTAATTAATAAAATATACTTCACTATATTTAAATTTCAATTTACACATAATTTAATCAAAATTTATAGAATAAAAAAACGCTTAAAAATCAAATATAAACTTTTCATATATATAAATAAGAACGACTGCGATATAGATAAAGTTAAACTCGTACTTTATTGTAAATGATGTATAGTATACTAATACGATCAGAGTTGCGTAGGCATCAGCTTAGACAAAATGGAATTTCATGTAATGAAAATGAGAACATTCTTATTTTTATCATTAATAATTAAGGAAAATTATAATATTTTTTCTTTTCACAAAAAAAATATTCATAAAATTCTTTCTAAAAATATGGTAAAAATGTTTATTTCAAATTTGAATAAGAATTTTTGTTTTAGTTTTTATTTTTGTGTGAATAGATAATAAATTTATGTAATTTTGTAATTTTGAGTTTATTTCAATTATTAATTTACTGAATTGAGTATTTGAGAATCAGACGGACATGAACTAATCAAACAGATATAAACACTATTAAATAATTAACTTCATTATCAAATAATATAATTGACCGGGTCCATATTCATCTGATCATCAAATATTCAACCAATCAGCAATCTAGATAAAGATATAACGAGAGCTGTTTTGAACAATGTCCACTCAATTTTTATTTTCATTTGGACGGATAATAATTTTATGTTTGAGCAATGTGGTCCATTCCAATTAGGAGGCGATTCCACCAGGCATCATCTAACTCGGCAATCGGCTCCAGCGTTGACAGGTTGGTTGTTTGCTCTCCATTGGTTATCTTATCCAAACGTCGATTGACAAGTGGAGAATCATTAATCACGTCTCTCCTATACCTTTTCTGTTGTAAATTAGATTGCCTTACTTCACACCTTCTATACATACATGAAGACAGATCAGTGGTCACGGAGATCCAAAACAATACAGAAATGGCTGTTGCGAGGTTTCTTTTGACGATCTCAGCCCTCATTTCAGTTATAAGTCTGCAGGTTGCTTACGGTACATACAATTGATTTCATTTTACGTTGTCCTGTTCGTACAGATTCTGTAATGGTTTCGTTGGTTAACGTTTTTTTGATCAGCAGATCACAGTAAGTGTTAATGGAGTGAACAATCTTTTAATTTATAGAGTACCTTACTATTGAAATCATTCAACATCAGGTGCAGGGATTGTATGTGAGAAGCTGCCCGCGGAGATTTGCGCGTTTTCTGTGTCGTCCTCTGGAGCACGTTGTGTGCTTCACAAGTCCCGCATCTTGAGGGATGGCGATGTACAGTATGAATGTCAGGTGAGGTTACAACATTCTCCATTGGTAATTGATTGTTCAAATTTATAAATTCTACGTGAACTTTGAAGTACTGCATGCATTTCTATTTTCTACTCACTCTGTTCCTCTGAATTGATTGGGTAATGGATGGTGTGCAGGCATCGGAGGTTATGGCAGAGAGCATGAAGGAATCGATAGAAACGGAAGAATGCGTGAAGGCTTGTGGGGTTGAGAGGATGACAGTGGGGATGTCTGCAGAATCATTAGCGGAAGGTGGGTTTACAGAGAAGTTATGCTCTCCGCGCTGCTACAACAACTGCCCCAACATCATCGATTTCTACTTCAATCTTGCTGCAGGGAAAGGTAACTTTTTACCCATCATCGTCATCACCATATTGTATTCATATTCATCACTATACGTAAACTCACTAGATGCGTATATGTACTTAGCCCATAATTGATCTATTTATAAATAATTTGAGCAGTTATCTACCTGCCCCGCCTGTGCGAGGCTCACAGAACCGGAGACAGGCGGAGGATGTTTACTGTTTCTATTCCTGGCATTGTTAATACCAATATCTCAATTCATACCTCTCCTCTTACTCCGTAACAGACAATCTCTCCCACTCTCTTTTTATCTTCGTAAACCCATTAAAGTTTCCATTCTATATTTGTGTAACTATGTAACGGTAGTGGGTCATGAAACATGTATAAGTTTACTTACACATGGTATTGATATGATCATTTTTATGGAATGGTACTTGGTCATTAAACATGTATAAGTTTAAGTACATATGGTATTGATATAATTATTGTATGGAATGGTAGTGGGTCATGGTATCGATAGAATCATTTTTATGTAATGGTATTCGGTCATGAAATATGTATAGTTTTAAGTAAACATGGTATTATATAATTATTTGTATATAATCTGGGTCATGGTATTGATATAATCATTTTTATTTCTATGTAATGGTAATTTACAATGAAACATGTATAAGTTTAAGTATATATGGTATTTATATAATTGTTTTTATGTAATGGTACTCTGTCATGTATTGATATAAAAATATATAATTATTTTTATACTGTTGTTTTTATATAGTTTGTGATGCAGGAGCATCATCTCCGAAAAATACTTTGTATTTTATTTAAATTAAGGGGTTTCATGATTTTGAGAAATTATTAATATTATGTAAATATTTATGAGATTTTGAGAGGATTTGTAATGTTTCCACATAATTGGAAAACATGAGAGAAATTAGACTTGGGATATTTGAGAATTAATTATAAGCCTAAGTTAGAATTAGTTTCTTAGTTTTAGGGATAAAAAGCTATCCTTTAGAGATGTTGAGAAATTTAGAGGTTTGTTGAGGAATTGAAGGGATATGAATCAAAATTGGTTCAATTCAATTGATATAGATTAGTGAGATGGAGAGTTCAGGAGTGAGGAGTGAGGTGAGAAGTTTCCCTTGGGAGCCTTCGGTCAGTTGTAAAGGGCCATGGATTTGTATATCTGGCCATGAATTTATGTAGGCATTCTTTTCCCAGCGTGCAAATGGTGTATTTGTTAACTGTTGGTGCTCGGCTTTATGTGATATAGATTGCCGAATCTGTGGTTATGCTATGGTCTCCTTTGAAGACATACCGCAAGAGCGAACCTGTCCACACTAGATTTTGCGTCCCTATCTCTGTTTTGTTTTAACGCTGTCCATTGTGTGCTATGTATGCATCGATTGCTGAATGAATGGTAGAGTAACGAGCGATCACACGTGGAACGATTGTAGTTAAACGCGTATATATAATGATAATCGGCTATTAAACCTTAAGTGATTGCAGGTTATCGGGCCTTTAATGCACCGATAGCAGGCCACCATGTCCATGTTCATGCTTATGTCCATAACATACACCATGCAGGACATCCCGATTCCCGGCGAATTCCCGGCGAGTCCACCTTTCTTATTCAGCGATAGTTTATTTAATGCTGTTTGAGAGTATTAGTGACAGTATATGATTTCCATCGGTTCTAGTATTTCTCATTTATTATCCGCAGATTCCCATTTATATTTCCCACTCCCAGAGGCCATTTGAATTTGAAATTTGCTGTCCCGCTTTGTTTTGAAATTTGTTGTTCCGCCTTGTTATAGCAGGGCATGCTCTCTTTGGCAGACTCTGTGGAGACGAGATTGACCAGCTCTTGCTGTGGCCGTGGTAACGGGGCCTCGGATGGATGGCATGGCAATGCAATTGCAATGCAGTGTACATTGTAAATACAAGCACACAAAATTTGTGATGGTTATGAAAATGAGGTGGTCTGAATGAAAGCATTGTTCACAATCACCAAATTCTTGAAGAAGCCATCCACCTGGTTTCTCAAAAGTTCTTAAATCTTTGTCAACCCTTTCAAGTTTATGTTTGAATTCATGCACATGGATAGCTATTCTCATCTTTAACTTCTCCTCACTATTTCCATTCTCAGAAAGTAATGGTATTGTCTGGATGAGTGACCTCAGGTCCGCAGCTACTGCCTTTAAGCTTTCCAATCCATCGATTATCCGACCCACGATTATCGCTTTGCACTTGTTGAGAAATTACCCTCTTTTGCAGGTCCAGGAAAGACACGGACTACAAGAAGCAAGTTTAGGGTCGAATTTATTAACTGGCGAGAAGAATCAGATTCAGAAAAAGAAGAGCACATCAATAGAATCCATGCAAAAGAACCAGAAAATAATATAGTTATTGCCTTTACTCCATATAAAGCCCTATGCGTAAGCGCATCAGGTGATGACGAGCCCAAATATAATACCTTCCCCTCACCCTCCAGGGTTTAATCAAAGCCTCTAACTTGGTTAATCAAAGCCCCATTGCATTTCAGGTAATTGAAATTTTCATCTAGCAGATTAACCATAGCTCCCAGAATTTTGTCAGACGACCGGATGCCATCAGAGCAAAAGTTGTGTTCCTTGAAGCTTTCCAATTTGGGTGTTCACTGCGATGCAAAAATGGAGAACTTCCAGGTTAAAGATCGTGTATTCATTAGTCCGTTCATCATCCCATTCCAATGTATTTGCGGGAACAAGAACAAACAGATCCGCGTATGTCACAGAGAGGGTTTCCATTGCTTCCGACAGCCATCTCACATAATCTACGCACTTGCAATCTTCCCCATGCAGACTCAATTGCTTCTATCTTTCTTCCAAGGCCGACTAAAAAACTTCCAGTTCTGATGATATCGGCATCCTTTGATATTTGAAAGACGTTACCTCTGGATCTGGTTGAACTCAAGATTGCAGAGCGCCACATAATCTGAATCACAATATGCAAAGCTAATGTAAAGAGGCAAAAGTTTATCTCGGTTATAAAAAAAAAGGATATCGACAAAAGGATATGTAAAAGACTATATGTAACTGGTTTTCATTCATAATACATAGATCAGATAGTTTTTTTCTTCAAAGGCTGTTGAGCTGAAGTGGAGTACGATTGGAAATTGGAATTTGTAGAAAATTATGGGTAAAAGTAGAGCTAAAAATTGGAACTAGTCTTGGCTTCGGAAATCGAAGAAGAATCTCTTTGCTGGTCTCTCGGTGAGTTGCATGGAAGTCGAGCTTTATGTATACAAACTATGTGTGTGTTTGCATGACATGTCACCAATATCGTTCCGTAGATTGAATGAGCCAGTAGATAACATTAACCGTTTAAAGAGACGTGAAATTATAATTAATGGTTTTTCTGGTAAACGTTAAAGATCATCACAAGAAGGCTATATTTTACTGGAATTATCATGTGAAAAGGTGTACAAAGAACATGATAGACAACTCTTAAGCGGAATATTAGTGCTAATAACTTTGTGAAGTAACTTAAATTTGGCTGTCTCCTAGTCAGCCACGTTAAAACCAAAATATATGATTGTTTTGTTCAAATGAATCCGAGTTTGTCCGGGTCAAAGAAATATAGACGTTTTCACTTTTACGAAGAGAAAGGGTTGACGAAGATTTAAGAACTTTTGAGAAACCAGGTGGATGGCTTCTTCAAGAATTTGGTGATTGTGAACAATGCTTTTATTCAGACCACCTCATTCTCATAACCATCACAAATTGTGTATGCTTGTATTTGCAATGTACACTGGATTGCAATTGCATTGCCATGCCAGCCATCCGAGGCCCCGTTACCATGGCCACAGCAAGAGCTCATCGATATCGTCTCCACAGAGTCTGCCAAAGAGAGCATGCCGCAAGTGCATGAAAGAGAGCATGCCCTGCTATAACAAGGCGGAACAACAAATTTCAAAACAAAGCGGGACAACAAATTTCAAATTCAAATGGCCTCTGAGAGTGGGAAATATAAATGGGAATCTGCTGATAATAAATGAGAAATACTAGAACCGATGGAAATCATGTACTGTCATTAATACTCTCAAACAGCATTAAATAAACTATCGCTGAATAGGAAAGGTGGAGTCACCGGGAATTCGCCGGGAATCAGGATGTCTGACATAGTGTATGTTATGGACATAAGCATGGACATGGACATGGTGGGCCTGCTATCGGTGCATTAAAGGCCCGATAGCAGGCTAGTTAGCTCTTGCATTGCAGATTCAGCTAAATACGCATATATATATATATATATATCGACTTTAAAATGCAGCAAACAGAGACATATCTGTAGACTTCGGCCATAATATAAGGACCTTTGCCATGGGAAAAGTCAGCGCATAATCATCGCCGGTGGAAAGGGAGGTAAGGAATTTCCGTAGATATATATATGTTGCGTGGCACTGAAGATATATCCAAATAGAAGTCCTGGATATGTGAGTCTTTGTTTATGGTGATTTCCATTATGTATTGCGTGAATGTATATGGCGTTTATGTAATCCACATTAAAGAAAAGATATCGCTTTTAATCCGCCAAGTGGACACCGCTTTTAAGCCTTCACACCAAAGAGGATGTCGTGGGTATATATAACGGATCATATATATGTGTATTATGTTGTGTAAGGCCGTCGAATGAATAACATTTTGTTTTGACTTCACTGAAAGCCACCGAAAGAATTTCATGAAAAGCACTGTATGTTAACAAGCTTTTATATGTTTGGTTGTCGAGGATTCTGGTAGGAGTGGCCTGGGAGAGGCCTGGGCGGTCAATGCTCTTGTTAAGAGGATTACGGGAATGGTTGAAGACCGCGTTAATAATTAAAAAGATTTAAAGCGAAGACGTTAGTGCAGCAGAGGCTCGGAGCGGAGTGAATTAAATACATCTCAGGTTTGAAGTGCATCAGGATCAGAGATTTTGCATCGGCGCTGTTGAACTGGCGATATATACAAGAACACATATAAGCGTATCGGTAAGGATATTGTGAGCTGCGGGTGGTTCTAGTTATTCATCATACAACTGCTGTATATTAATCTGTCGGTGGTGTTTTCCGATGTGAAATGGGTATATGTACTGACTGCTGATGTATTGAATGGTTTTCAGTGCGAATTTGTTATGCGCCTCTGCAGATATAGCCGAGAGCGACCTTGTGCATCCCATATATTGGAGCTGTTCCATATACGCATATACGCTTCCACACCCACGCACATTATTCAATCCTTCCAAGCGGAACCTAGACCGAGAGCAGCTGGATGCGAACAGTATAACCGTGTATCTGTCGGCGTCGGAGAACTCTGGAGCTCGGACATTGAGCGATAAAGGGTTGACTGAATATGTGTAAAGTTACATAATATATATTTACAAGGAAAGTTCTGAGTGTAGCTGGCGGATCAATTGCGTTGATAAAGGGTGTTGTACAAAGTCGGAAGCCGTCCACGCCCACGGCATACAAATGTCAATGTTGGTTACGTTTTAAGGGCATATATTGAGTGTGATTTTGCCAGGTATTAAGATTTTCATTTGATAAAAAGGGCTGAGATATGATATACGCATCGGATTTGTGTGATTTTGGGTTTGTAGGGATTTCCCTACGCAGTTTGAATGAGCTTAATAGTTAAGAGCATGTGTTTCCTCTTAAAATCTCTCAAGTTTAAAACTAGAGGGGTTAGAGTATGTATGCCTTTATAAGCTGATTAGAAAAAATAAGTTAGGGTATTTTGTTTATAATTTGATATTCAAATATTATTTTATATTTA